>CAJQZJ010032510.1:2928100-2946080 GCA_907164525.1 Lophiomys imhausi
CAGGTGACTGTGGAGGCCAGACGGGGGTATCAGATCACCTGGAACTGGAGTTAACAGGCGACTGTGAGGGACCTGATATGGTGGCCAGGAACCAATCAGTAGCCTCTGAGCCACCTCCTCAACTCACCTCTGCTGTCTGAAAGCTGGTTTTATGTTGGGGCATGCCTATAGGCCCAGCTTTCAGGAGATCAGGTAGGAGGGTCACAGTCGTATGTTCAGGAGGTTGACAGGACTGTGAGCTCAAATTCAAGGCCAGCCTGAGATACACAGGGAAGCCCTGACTCAAAACAAACAGAAGCTAATTTCACAGAGAGCCACAATCAGCAATTTTTGAAAAGTTGAGCCAGCTCCAGAAGATATATAATAAATGGTAAGAGTGCTGTAATTAAGTTTAGAAATAATAAAACCATGCTAAAAATTATACAAATAAGTGAGTCTAATGTCCAGTACATTTCCACAAAGATAAATCATGAGAAAGAATGGTCCTGCCTAATTGACCCTACATTTTATTGCTTTTTTTTAATTTATTTTTATTTTGTTTTTTTGAGACAGGGTTTCTCTGTGTATCTCTGGCCGTCATGAACTCACTTTGTCGACCAGGCTACTCTTGAACTCACAGAAATCCACCTGCCTCTGCTTCCTGAATGCTGGGATTAAAGGCATGTGCCACCATGTCCAGCTCATTGATAATTTTTTGTGTATGAAATAAATACATAAGTTATGTACTACTTGAAAACTAACTTTCTTTTGATAGATCAGAATGCACCTCAGGAATACACAGTGCTTCAGGAACATTGTCATACTCAAAGTATCTCCCAGGGCACTGGAGGTACAGGCTGCCATCATATGAGTATGTTTCCAGAGCTCGAAGGCATGGCTCAGAGTTGTGAGGACATGGAGTGTCAGAGAAAGCTGTCCACAGTGGGCTTCAAGAACCTCTCTGCAGACATAAAGGCCAATGATACGTGAGAAGACTAATGAGAGAGGCCAAGGAGGAATATCAGGGAAGAACCAACCTGCCACACCAAGCAATTGGAAAAGTATCACTGCCGTTCACTTGGGTACACTTACCCTCCTGCAGTATCTCATTTAAAGACACATTTAAAAGAGTGATTGCCATTATTTGCTATTTTTATTTTTTAAAAAACATTTATTTAGAGAAAGAGGGAGAGAGAGAGAGAGAGACCAGAGGACAACTTATGGGAGTCAGTTCTCTCCAGTCAGCATGTAGGTCCCCAGGAACTCCCTTACATACTAAGCTATCTCTAGGGAACCAAGTATTTGCTTTTAAAACAGTTTAACATTTTTTTTTGTTGGAACTGTTTCAGAGAAACAATAAAGAAAATTTCCTTACTCTTCTTTGTTGTTTCTTGGGTATATACACATATATATGTGAGCTTGGTACATGTATGTATGGTATATGTTCCAGTCTCTGACACAGGTCTATGTCAATGTAGTTAATAAGCCACTGTGGGCTAAAGAGAGCCACACACAATTCAAGGAGGTCCAGGGCCTGGGATATTAAACAAAAATCTCAGGGATGCCTCCCTAAGGCTTATAGGTCAGGAAGGCCATAGACAGACAGACAGATACTCAGACAGGAACTCACATACATGCCAAAACAAACACTAATTTGTTTTATACTAGTTTAATATTAGCCAACTAATCAAGCTCACCAACAAGCCACCTGAGGAAATAACACCGGAGTCTGGACACAGCACCTGGTTGCCTTTCAGGTGATTCCTCCAATGAAAATGGATCATTCTCAAGCCCCACATTGCTAAATTTTTCAATGCAAAAGACCACAACTCTCATCTCAAAGGAAATGAGAGATAGCTTGTTCTGGAGCCATTTTGAGTGACCATGGCCTGGGAACACAGATTGAGGTTCTCCCAAATTCCTTGTTCCACTTTGGAAGCACTTTCATGAAGTTTTTATAGTTTAGAGAACAGAAAGAAATTATAAATCAAAGCAAATGTAAGAGGCATTGGTGGGGCCATCAGAGAGGTAGGTGCAGGGAGATGGGAGAGGCTTTTCTATTGGCCCGAGAGGCTATCTGAGCTTTGGGTTGGTGGAAGCTGGTGCTCTGATAAGTTAATGCATTCCAAGAGGTTTTAATCTATAATCTATTAATCACAAGATATCAGTTCAGACACAGAGGTGGACAAGAACTAGCCTAAGAAAAGGTGACTATCTTCTAGAGCTGGTCATTCCAGCTCTCCCCAGCACTGCAGTTCCAATCAGCCAATCATTCTCTGCAGACATGGCTTCTTCTAGGAGTATTTATTCACAAAATAAGCTCGAAAACACAAACAAAGGAAGCCACAGGTTATTGATTGCTCTTGTTTACCTACCACAAACTAAATGGTGACTCTCTATTGCTGAAGACACAACACATTTTGCAGGAGCAGGAAAACATACCTTAGAGTGACTTAAAGTCCCCTCCCTTTCAGCTCCTTCTCACGGTGATAAAAAGAGAGATACCAGGCCCTCTCAATTCATAACAAGTTTTGGTTATGCCAGAGGCCCCTTCTTTAGCTTGGGCACGCGTGTTAGAGGCATTGGCCAGAGAGGTCATAAGTGTAGGCACACCAACCGTTCTGTACACTTCAATAAGAACACAGCCACCACATCCTAGCTAGAGAAAAAGGAAAGACAGAGCCTAAAGAAGTCCAGTTCAGAGCCAGGCGTGGTGGTGCACGCCTTTAATCCCAGCACTCGGGAGACAGAGGCAAAGTGGATCTCTGTGAATTCGAGGCCAGCCTGGTCTACAAATAGAGTCCAGGACAGCCAAGGCTCTATTAAACAGAGAAACCCTGTCTCAAAAAAACAAAGAACCAAAAACCAACAAAAAAGAAGCCCAATTCAGGAAGAACAGGCACATACAGGAGAGTTTAATAGTTATTAGTAAGAAACAATAATGTACGTTTAGAATGATTATGAGACATAGAGGCTTGCTTCTTTATTATTTTATGCATATGGATGTTTTGCCCGCACTTAAGTTTGTGTACCACGTGTGTAACCTGGTACTTTCAGAGGTCAGAGGAGGACCTCAGGTGCCCGGGGTTTGGAGATTAAACAGTTCATTCATTACTGAATGGTAAACAGGTCAAAAAAGAAATCAAGAAAGAAATAAAAAATTTCCTGGAACTGAATAAAAATGAAAGCGTGGCACAATACAACCCGTGGGAGTCATTCAAAGCAGTCCTGAATACATTAAAATTTTTTTCAGAAAAAGAATAAAGAAATGGCTGAACAACAGAGCTCAAAAATTTGGAAAAACAAGAATAAGCCAAACACAAAACCACTAGATGGCAAGAAGCAATAAAAATAAAAGCTGAAATTAATTGATGTAGAAAAAATCTTTGATGAAATCCAACACGCCTTTGTGATAGAAGTCCTGGAGAGACCAGGACTGGAGGGAACACATCTCTATGTAGTGAGAGCTATAAATGAGAAACCCAAAGACAGCACCATTCTAAATTGAGAAAACCTGAAGCAGTCCAGCACCAGACGGGTCCCAGTGGATCCAGTGCCCAGTGGATCCAGCTGCTCTTCAGGGGCATCTGAGGACCAAAGTCCATGACTGTCCCTGAGGACTTTATGCCACCAAATAAAAAGTGTTATTATTCCCCCCCCTTTTCTTTTTATTTATTCTTCTCTCATGCAATATATTCTGACTTCAGCATCCCCCCCTCCAGTCCTCCCAATCCCCACCTCAGTCCCCTCTCTCCCAGATCTACTGCTCCTCCATTTCCCTTCAGAAATGAGCAGGTGTTATTAAAATATCCAGATTCAGGCCACATGAAAGTTTAGAAGGGTTTCCAGAGCCTTCCCTGCATGTCTCTGCAGGAAACTTCCTTCCATGTTGTTCTGTTATGTATTCTAAATGTTAATTAATCTTCTCCCTGAGGCCTGCTTGCTGTGCCAGGCCATAACTTGCTTGCTAATCATTGTCTTTGGTTGAATAAATGCTGAGGCCTGTGATTGGGCAAAGAGAGAGGTAGTTGGGGCTAAGGTGCATGAGCTTTTGGAGCAGAGAAGAAGCCAGGAGGAGGAAGGAGAACACGCACAATGGGATAGAGATGTAAGAACATCAATCCACGTGGCCTGGAACATCAGCATAGCGTGGAGAATAGCATCCCAATGGGATGTATGTACATATTGGGGTCCTATTTGGGGAATAGCATTAAAAGTTAGCATAAGATGGGCTAATGTTGCACAATCCAGGCTAAGGCTTGATAAAATCTATCAGGTGTCTGTGTTTATGTATAATGGCAGGTTAAAGCTTCACACTGTTGGCCAATTAACTATAATATAAATATTGGTAATAATTTGAATAATTATTTCTACACGTCTCTGTAGCCTGACTTTGGAGCAGAGATGGGGAAAACCTCAGCAGCAAACACTGCAGAAGTGTGGCTACTGGGAGACTGGAATGAGTGCTAAGCTTGCACCTCTCACACTGAAGACAGACACAGACCCTAGGGGCTGTGACTTATCCTGACTTTTCCTATTAGGATGGGCAGTCCTTGTGGACCAAGGATCATCCTGATGTGTTTTATCTCCAAGGTTGTCCTAGAAGAGCTCTTTGGTGTAAGTTCGGGTCCCAGGGCTATCGCACGATAGAAATCTGCTTCCCAGAGCCCTGACCACTCCTTCCGTGAGCCTTCAGTTAACCCTGAAGCTGACGATAGCCCCAGAGGCTGCAAGCTGCACCTGCTGTACACCTTTGTCAAATAGGACTGGCCCGAGACATCCTTTGATGACCACTGTTGATGGCATTGACCTGAAACTCACACAGATCCCACTGTGCTTGCCGAGCCCCAGCCCTTTATGGGAGGTGCGGTGGGATGATCCATGACTGTTTCCCTGAGTTTCAGGGTTTGCCAACAGTGTGCTTTAACATGTCACCTGGGCTGGCTGTGCAGCACTAGAGAGGCAGAGGCAGTCATATCTTTATGAGGGTGAGGCCAGACTGCTCTCCGTCATGAGGCACAGCCCAGCTAAGAATGCACAGCCAAACCATGTCTCAAACAAACTGGGCAAGTGGGATTGCTCAAAGGGTAAAGTCACTTGGCAGTGAGCCCGAGAGCCCGATTTTGATCCTTGGGACCGACCTGTTAGAAGGAGAGAGTGGACGCCTGCATTTGTCCTCCAACTTTCATATGCACACCGTGGAACACTCCACCCATTCCAACACTCACAAAATTTGTTTATTTGTTTATCTATGGGTTACAGCACAGAACTATAGTGAGCACAGCTCTGTGCCACATGTAAAGAAGGTCCTCAAGCAACAGGTGGAAAATAAAAGTAGTGTTCGGGTGTCCTCTTCTGGCAAATGGATGGTCACACACTTGTCCTGAAGAAATCAGAAGCTGCATAGCAGGCTGACATGCCACCCACCTTCTGCCCTTTGTGTCAAATGACATTAGTTGCTGAGAGAGAGAGACAGAGACAGACAGAAAGAGAGACAGAGAGAGAGGAGAATCCTAGAGTGATTCCTAGGTGTCTACTAACCTGAGAGATGGCCCCATTGTTCTCATTTGTCTCTCTCCTGTCAGTTGGAGTGAGAAACCCATAAGAAACAGAAGGAAAGGGTATGGGTGTATTCACAGCCCTGATTATGTCTAGAGGGAATCTGTGGATACAAGGATGCTGCATTTTTACATAGATGGTATAACCCGGGGAATCACTTTGTTAGGCTTCCTAGCTTTCATGTACATTCCATATGTTCTTTTGCATAAGGCACTCCAGAAGCAAAAGGCAGGTGGAGTCAGAGGCTATGGAAAGACCGAAGTGTGATTAAGAGAGCAGAGCTGGGGTGTGGGTGGAGGCTGCAGAGATGGCTCAGGGGTTAACAGCATGTGGGGCTCTTCCAGAGGACCTGGGTTTAGTTCCCAGCACCCACATGGTGGCTAATGGTCACCTGTAACTCCATGTCCAATGCCCTCTCCTGGTCTCTGAAGGCACCTGGCACACACATGGTCTACCAACATACATACAGACAAAATGTCCATAGACAACATAACAAAATAAAATTGAGAGAGAAACACACACCAGAGAGAGATAGAGAGAGGATGAGGTATAGATCCCAGTTCCAACCAAGAGCCAAAAAACATTTCCTAAACAGAAAATTCTGGGTTTACCCAACTAGAGCCACAGAATGGCAGAATTATACAACCAATAAGAATTACTTACAACCTGATACCACAGAAATGCCTTCATTTACACAATAAGACTTGCTTGCTGGGAAATGATATGCAGTCATCCATGCTAACCTAAGAAACAACTTCCTGTATAGATAGCCATGGGGCCAACCAGACTGAAGTCAGTTCTTCTGGCTGATATGCTGTGCATATCCTTGATTTTGGCGAAAGGCTTCAGTAGGCTGGTGTGTGTTTGTGGCCTGACTGATCTATGATGCAGTGATCCCTTGTACTTTTAGTATGTTAAAATACGTGCAGCAGTTCCTTCAGTCATGGAAGCACATTAGTGTCTTTGTAAAGAGAGATATTGTGGTATATAGTTACGTTTCTAGGCAAAATGTGACAATTTTCTAATCTGCTCATTTCTACTCATATTATTGTAAATTCTATTAATGTGTCTTACAACATGTTGTATCTAGAACTATTAGTTTTGTCAGGTTTACATTTTTATATTAATACTTTATTCACTTCCAGTTAAAGTAGGGCAAAACTGACTTCTGAGGATATTTTCTGGTTCTGTCTGCAGTACATTGGTTGCTAGGTTTCTGAAGTTGTTATGAATGTTCTCTTGACATGAAGAAGTTCGACCTTGCACTATGCTCTCTTCATAAGGTCTGCAATGAGGAGTCCATCTGTGGTGTGTCACCTGCTGCAAAGGACACTCTGGAACAAAAGGAGTTGTTTCTGCTTGTGTTTCTGTTTCGAAGGCAGAGTCTGACTATGACTGGCCTGGAATTCTTTATGTAAACCAGGGCTGGATTCCAACTCCCAAAGATCTGCCTGCCCCTGCCCTCCTCCTGGAGTGCTGGGACTAAAGATCCCACCATTCCAGCTAAGAAGAGAGTTTCTTCTTAGTGTCCCACAGCACAAATGAGGACATTCCTACTAGCTGATTATAACACGTTATGGGAATCAGATGATTTAATTCCGTCATGACTTCTGTGACAGTTTGTAGAGAATGTTCAGCTGGGCATTTGGAGGCCAGTGTCCCATTGGACTGTGTGCTGGCTAGTTTTATGTCAACTTGACACAGCTAGGGTCATTGGAGAGGAGGGAAATTCAATTGAGAAAATACTTTCAAGCAGGGCATGGTGGCGCACACCTTTAATTCCCAGCACTCTTGAGGCAGAGGCAGGTAGAGCTCTGTGAGTTCAAGGCTAGCCTGGTCTACAAAGTGAATTTAAGACAGCTGAGAAATCTGTTTCAAAAAATCAACAAATTAAAAAATTTTTCAAAAATAAAAGAAAGAAAAGAAAAGACTTTCATAAGATCTTCAGGTTATAGGGCGTTTTCTCAATTAGTGATTGATGGGGGAGATCCTAGCTCATTGTAGGTGGGGCTGTCCCTGGGCTGCTGGTCCCAGGTTCTATAAGAAAGCAGGATGAGGACTGGAGAGATGGCTCACTGGTTAAGAGCTCTGGCTGCTCTTCCAAAGATTCGAGTCCAAATCCTAGCACCCACATGGCAGCTCAAACACACCTTTAATCCCAGCACTCAGGAGGCAGAGGCAGGTGGATCTCTGTGGGTTCGAGGCCAACCTGGTCTACAAAGCAAGTTCAGGACAGCCAGGGCTGTTATACAGAGAAACCTCGTCATAAACAAACAAACAAACAAACAAACAAATGAATGAATGAATAAATGAATAAATAAACAGACAGACAGATAGATAGATAAAAATATAAATAAATAAAATAAAATAAAAATGAAAGAAAAAAAGCAGGCTGAGCAAGCTATGAGGAGCAAGCAGCACCCCTCCAGGCTTCTGCATCAGCTCCTGCCTCCAGCTTCCTGCTCCGTGTGAGTTTCTGTCCTGACTTCCTTCAATAATTAACAGTGACATGAAAGAGTAAGGCAAACTCTTTCCTTGCTTTTGAAACTTGCTTTGGTCAAGATGTTTTATCGCATCAATGGTATCCAATAGTAGCCGTAACTAAGACAGACTAGATAGAAGACTAGTCTAAGCTTTCCAATGACATCGCTGAGTCACAGGACTGAAAGACCTTTGGAGTTTGGCCACGGTGAGGGGCGAGCATGTCTCTCTCTGGAGATGGAGCGCGCCTTTCCTCCGTGACTAATGCTGGGTTTGTGTTTCCGCAGATACTTTCCACTGTGGGGCAGAGAAAGGAACTGTGCCTGTGTTGAGGGCGACCCACATCCACCATGGCTGCCAGCTTTGAAATGACCGAGGTAGCTAAAGAAGACACAGCTGAGGTGCACTAAATTCTTCCTTCCACAAGGTGGCGAGCCACCCCATTACGCACTAATTTTATTTCCTCAGGACGACCACACTAAGACCTTTCGCCAGAAGAGGTCGCAGAAACATCACCCTTCTTTTCCCTGCCTATAGAGTGGGGGGACCATCTTTATACACAGCACAGAGCTGTGGTCAGAAAGGAGGAGGGTGACATTTTTATTTCTTCAAGTTACATCTCAATCACAATCCCCTCCCTACTCCCCCCTCCGGCCCCACCCTCCCACCGTCTTCCCCCTCAACTCCTCCATCCCCTTCCTTTTTTTTTTTTTTTTTTTTAAAGTTTAAGGTGTATCTTTTCCCCCATAACAGTTTCCTCTTTCAGTCCAACAAATGGCTCTTTCTCTTATAACAACAGCAAGTACAATAAAAAAACAACAAAAATAATTAGGCCACAATTATGAGAATTATAACGCTTAGCATACATTCCAAATGTCCAGTCCGTACATATTTGGCAACTGACTTTAACATTCTACTATCCAACCATCTCCATGAGTTTAAAGTTCTATATCCAACTCAGCTTCCATCCTAATTTGCATCACAATTTTAAAATATCTTCTTAGATCCAGAACACCCTCTTAATTCCTAAACAACTCAAAATTTAACTATGAGACTCTAGCTATCCAGTCTTCAACCACCTCAGAGACCTGAGAGGGATAAATATATCTGATTATATAGGACGTGCAGGGCCTGCAGCTTCCAAAACTAAGAAATGACATACCAGTGGCTGCCTGGACAGTTCCCAATTTCTCTCCATACATTACAGCATCAATCTCCAGCCGTTTGGCCCCGTTTCTCTGACAGACATTAACTATAAAGCAGGAATTATGAAGGATTTGCCTACCCTGCCTTGGCAGAGCTAGGCTGACAACTGACCTGCTAATTCTCCATGATATAAAGGTATACAAATATAAAAGGTAAATCTTTTTTTTTGTTTTGTTTTGTTTTTCAAGACACGGTTTCTCTGTGTAGCCCTGGCTGTCCTGGACTCACTTTGTAGACCAGGCTGGCCTTAAACTCACAGTGATCCGCCTACGTCTGCCTCCCAAGTGCTGGGATTAAAGGAGTGCACCACCACGCCAGCTGCAGATAGTATGATAACATTTCTGAAAAACACAAGGCCATCAGTGAAAAAAACCACTATCAACGCTAAGGAAAAATTGCAAGCTGATTGGCCACTAATTGGAATATATGAGTTAACAGACGATTTTTAAAAGCAAAAACATATCTTAATGACTATTGAACAAATGGCTGTGTGTACCTTTATTTTAAAATTTATTCTAATTCTCCCTCTCCCTGTGTGTGTGTGTGTGTTTGTGTGTGTACACATGGGTGCAAGTGCACACAAATGCCATGTGGTACCGTACTCAAAACATACCTACACACAGAACTCTATCCTTCCCAACCACAGCTCTGACATGGAGTGTGCACTAAGCCATTTTTCTTGCATGTGGAGAACTTGCTTCAAGTGAACAGAGTTACATGTAATAGACCTGGGGTTTGGTGTTTATCACTGTGTCTAATTCTAAATTCTAATTAAACCTTATTTATTTTCTCTTATGTGTTTGAGTGTTTTGCTTGCTTGTGTGTATGTGCTCTGTGGGCATGCTGATGCCTGTGAAGGTTAGAAGGAAGTGTTGGGTCCCCTGGAAGTGGAGTTACAGATGGTCACGAGCCACTATGTGATGGTGGGAACTGAATCCAGGTCCTCTGCAAGAGCAGCACATGCTCTCAGTTCCTGAGCTGTCATCTCTCCAGCTCCTTAATTCTACGTTCTAAACCATGGAAAATGTGTACTCTGGAAATTCTCCTCCACTGGCCATGCTTTTCCCTTGCACCCTGACCTTCATCTGTGGATCAATTTGTTTCTTTTTAGAAAATTCTCCTGCCATTATTTCATCCAAGCAAAGCCGCACCGACACACACCCCAGCTTCTCTGCACAAATGACAGCACCCTATGGACATCACCCAGCTCCTTGCTTTGTTACTGACATTGTCTCAGAACAGCCCTCCTTACCTGCCTCTGCTTTGACAGTGACATGGGCCTTTGCCACAAGAGGGCAGAGGAGGATTGCTTCCAGAGGAAGGCGCCTTTCCAGACCCAGTCTGTTTCTGTATAGTGTGCTTCACAGCGTGACTCTGGACATGGGGGAGTTTTTCCCACACTACCCTGTCTTGTACCCTGGTAAGGGTTTTGAGCTAGCCAGGAACAGCTTTTGGTTCCATACCTGTGAGCCCTGACTTGAAACAGGGGCTTGTGTGGAAGTAAAGAAATGAGTGTTGCTGGTGGGAGTGCAAACTGTTATAACTACTGTAAAGCCAGTGTGGCAGCTTCTCAGGAAGCTGGGAATAGATCCACCTCAAGATCCAGCCATAGCCACACCACTCTTGGGCATATACCGAAAAAACTCTATATTCTACTACAAAGACACTTGGCTTAACCATATTCATTGCTGCTGTATTCATAACAGTCAGAAAATGGAAACAACCTAGATGTCCATCAATGGATAAATGGATAATAAAAATGAGGTTATTTATTTAGCTACTACTAAATGAAATCCACAGTTAATGGATAGTATTAGGAAAAAAAATCATCTGAATAAGATGCCCCAGACCCAAAAGACATATATTGTATATATTCTCTTATATGTGGATATTAGCTTTTAAGCATTTGACAGGCATGCTACAATCCATGTAACCACAGAGGTTAGATACAGAGTAAGAGACTAGGGAGCAGGGAAGGATCTCCCTAGGAAAGGGAAACAGAACAGACAGCTATGGATATATTGGAGTGGGGAGACTGAATTAAGAGGAAACAGGGAAGGAGAGGAAAGGGGAAGTAAGGAAAGGAATGTGGAGGAACCAACAGATAAAACTATGGGACATTTAAGGGGTCATATGGAAACCTACTTCTTCAGAGGCTTCTTAAATATATACACATATAAAAGAAATGAAGTCACCAAATAATTGGGAAGACAACGCCCCATCTAGACATCTCTCACCACCAAGTGAAACCTGCAGTGTCAGGAATGGGTTGCATCTAGTTGAGTCATTGGCCAAAGGGGTCCCATGGAAACCCCAAACTTCTCAGGCTATTGCCAAAGCTGTTGGTTTCTCTCCACAAACTGATGGTAGAGTCCTGTTACTGAAGACAACACTTCATATCTCATTGAACACAGAAGTCAAGATGGTGCCTACCTAGAGCCTTCACCTCTATTGACTAGTGTTCATGGTACCCTGCATGCTACCAGAGGAGACATGTAAATACCAACTCAGCTACAAACCCTGTGCTCTACAATGGTGACCTGCCTGCATGACATGCTGGTGTAATAGTGGCACAAATGTTGCAACCAACTACTGTCTGGTTGGATTTAAGGCCTACTCCATGGGATGGAACCCATGGTCAACACTGTTCAGATGCCCAAGAGGTTGGGACTAGATAGGCTGTGGACCTTGGGGAAAGCCAAACAGTACTGTTCTGATAAAGGAACACAACAGTAAAGTGGCTCCTAACAACATTCTGATACACTCATAGATCCATGTCTTGCTCAGTCATCATCAGACAAACTTCCTCTTGCAACAGATGGGAACTAACATCTCACAATTAGACAACACACAGAGAACAAGAGATTTTGGAACATTTGTTTCATCAAATCCCTTCTCTCAGGGCTCAGAGAGCTATGTGGAAGAGGAGACAGAAAGTTTGTAAGAGCCAAAGGGATGGGGTGTCACCAAGGAAACAGTGTCTTCCAGACTCAGCAGGCCCACTTTCCCACCCTTGCACCCCCCCAAAAAAAAATCCAAACAAAAGCAAACCAAAACAACAGCAAAACCCTCCAACTCCAATTTGTCCATATTCTCACTAGAGCATAGACAAACCCCCGGTGGCCAGCCCCTTAAAGAAAACCAAGTCCTTCCCCAACCCTCTGCCTGAAGAGCTGCACCTCAGCATCTTTACACAGTGTTTAAAGACTCTCCTCAACAGCTTCCTGTTTGGACTGTTTCCTTTCTTTTCCAGGGGGAGGTGTATCATAGAAACCTTCAATATCTCTCCATCTGTTATGAGTCTGCAGTCACTGATACCACTGCCAAAGAAGCTTTCCTGCCCATAACAGCTGGTGGCAGCTTAGATCATGGATTTCAACATGGTTTCTGATAGCGGGCTGGACCATGGACATCAACATGGCCTGAGGTATCAGCATGGATCTCAGACATCAGCATGGCCTCTGGCACAGCACTGACTATGGGAAGTCTTTCAAGGAAACTGACGTACCCAGAAAATGACTCATTCTTCATCTTGGATATCTTGTTGCTCAAAGTCAGGGTGATGGTGCTGTTGGGCAGAGTGTCCCGGGCAGGGCCTTCAAGAGCTCCAGGCTGCAGTAAGCCACCCCGCCCTTGGCGCTGGCCACCCCATTTGCTCCCCAGGCAGGGTCATTGTGCTTGCAGCCCGAGGGCGGCACTGTGGCCCCATCCTCTCCTTCCCGCCCAGGCAAGAGTGGCAGCAGCTACAGAGGCGCCAAAGGTCAGGAGAGTAGTAGCACTGACTGGTCTGGCAGGCGGCCTCTGGAAAATTCTTTTTTTTTTAAACATTTTTTTTAAACATTTATTTATTATGTATACAGTATTTGCTCTACATATATGCCCGGGCAGCAGATCTCAATGTAGATGGCTGTGAGCCACCATGTGGTTGCTGGGAATTGAACCCAGGACCTCTGGAAGAACAGCCAGTGTGCTCTTAACCTCTGAGCCACCTCTCCAGCCCTAGAGAAATTCTTAATCAACCCTTAGAGATGTAACTTGAGAGTTACAAAAGTGGCATATGTGGCTAGTGTTGAGACACTGAGTCTCTTTGAGACCCCATAACAATGTTTCCTATCGCAGTGAACTACAGCTCTGCTTTATACTGTCTCTCACTGAAATCATCCATATCAAAGTCAAGGGTCTGGTTCCATAATGGCTGCTGTAGGCAGCAGCTTGGAGTTGAGCCTCTACTTGGTCACCACCGACAGAGGTGCCACAGTTGTATTTATCACTGTGTCTTTATTTGTCAAGTTTCTCAAAATGGTACGCACAAAGGCTATTAAATATTAATTTCCCCAAACTCTCATATTCACTCTTCCCCTGCCATACCACACTGAAAACGCTCCATTTGTCTCAGCGAGAAGTCTTTACCTAAGAAAATCTTCTAAAAAATGTTTCCATGGTGGTGACTGACGGGGCAAGATTGACAGCTGGGCAGGCAGCCAGGAGTCTCAGTGAGTCTGTGCTGCCGCAGTTCCTTTAGAGCTCTAAGGCAGATTCCCAGCCTGTGAGTCAAAATCCCTTTAAGGTACCCTTTCACAGGGGTCATATATCAGATATCTTGTACATCACATATTTACATTACAATTAAAAACAGTAGCAAAATTATAGTTATGAAGTAGCAATGAAAATAATTTTATGATTGGGGGTCACCACAGCATGAGGAACTGCATTAAAGGGTCGCAGCGTTAGGAAGGTTGAGAACCACTGCTCAAGGTGCTAATTATACTATAGTACCTTGTCGCGTCCCCCTCGACCAGCAAGGATGACGCAACTCACAAAAGCTCTTCTCCAGCAGTTTATTCAGGTCCCTTGAAAACAGTCTTCCGAATACCCGGGCAGACCCAACCCACAGGCTAAATACTAAATGAACAGCCAATCAAGTAAAGCCAAGTGGTGCTATCTTAGAGGCCCACGTATGCGGAAGCAAGCCAGATCAGCGGTCTTAGCCAAATATGGACTTGTTTATCATCGAGAGCGCTCACCGTCAGGCTTGTGGAAGGCGGAGACCAGCGCCATCTTTAGGGCGCGGCACTTCGCAGCTCTCTACAGTACCTCCCACTTGCAAACTGTCAGCTCGATCTTCATTTCAGCCCTCACCAGGAGGCAGAGGCAGACGGATCTCTGTGAGTTCAAGGCTAGCCTGGTCTACAAAGTGAGTCCAGGACAGGCAGGGCTATACAGAGAAAACCTGTCTCTCCAGCCCTTACCATTCTTTTCTTTTTTTTTTTTTTTTTTTTGGTTTTTCGAGACAGGGTTTCTCTGTGTATCCTTGGCTGTCCTGGACTCCCTTTGTAGACCAGGCTGGCCTCGAACTCACAAAGATCCGCCTGCCTCTGCCTCCCAAGTGCTGGGATTAAAGGCGTGCGCCACCACCGCCCGGCTCACCATTCTTTTCTTTTAAAATCAGGATAGATGGGCTGGAGAGATGGCTCAGCGGTTAAGAGCACTGGCTGCTCTTCCAGAGGTCATGAGTTCAATTCCCAGCAACCACATGGTGGCTCACAACCATCCATAATGAAATCTGGTGCCCTCTTCTCGCCTGCAGATATACCTGCAGACAGAACACTGTATACAAAATAAATAAATCTTTATTTTATTTTATTTTATTTTTGGTTTTTCGAGACAGGGTTTCTCTGTGTATCCTTGGCTGTCCTGGACTCACTTTGTAGACCAGGCTGGCCTTGAATAAATAAATCTTTAAAAAAAATAAAATAAAATCAGGATAGAAAGTAACCATCTTCTTTGTGTCATTTTTTGAGACAGCATTTCTCTGTGTATCCCTGGCTGTCCTGCTGGACTCACTTTGTAGACAAGGCTGGCCTTGACTTCACAGAGATCCGCCTGACTCTGCCTCCTGAGTGCTGGGATTAAAGGCCTGTACCACCATGCTTGGCCCTCTGTCTCACTTTTTTTAAAATTTAACAAATGCATATATACTAATGTGCATGTCTGAGTATATGTATCATGTGCATGCAGGAGCCCTCAGACATCAGAAGAGGGCATCGGGTCCCATGGAAATAGAGTTACCGCAGTGGTGAGTCTCCTTGAGGGTGGGTGCTAGGAACCAACCCTGGATCTCTGGCAAGCATGGTAAATACCTTTAACTGCTGAGCCAACTCTCCAGCCTTCCTCCTCATGGTGTCTTCAAACACCTCATTTTGGTTGGTCCTCCTCCTCCTCCTCCTCCAATCTTCTCCCCACTTTCACTCTTCTGCTCTCAGGGTCCTGCTTCCAGTTTGTCAGGTCGCGTTCTATTGCCCTACCTGCTTCCTTTCTTTAAATCATTTCCCCCTCTCATTGACCCCTTTCTACTTTCAGGACCTAGAAACTAATTTACTACTATGTAACTACTCACAAAGGAAGAGTAGCAGGTACATTACCAGAGAGAATGCGTTGTATTTGTCTTTCTGAATGAGTGTGGACTACATCACTTACGTATTTTCTCTTCTCAACCACTACTGTGAAAATTTCACCATTTCAGTTTGAGGCTGAATAGAATGGCCTTATGCAGTATACCATGTTCTCTGAGTGTTGGGATTGCATCTGAGATCCTTTCTGGAGTTCTTTGGGTATCATGTACTAGTTATTGGAGTTCAAAGTCTGTTTCCCTAGCCTGTTGGCAAACTACAAGGAAGAAGAGTTAGGCTGCCATCTATTCCTGTGGTACAGAACTGGTCACCAAGTACCTCAAAAACCTTCTGTCACTTAGTGTGTGTGGCTGGCAAAGATTCTCTCCCACTCTGTGAGCTTCTCCATCTGATAGACTGTTCCTTCAGCTGTGCAGACACCTTTTAGTTTCTATGAGGTTCCAGTTGTCAGTTGCTGGCCCCAATTCCTGGGCAAATGGTGTCCTATTCAAAAAGTCCTTTTCTTCCTATATCCTGCAGGGTACTGCGTATGCTTTCTTCTAGAACTTTCAGTGTTTCAGGTTTGGAATTGAAGTATTTGGTCCATTTGGAGTTAGGTTTTGTGCAAGGCAATCAATATAGGTCTAACTTCATTCTTCCATGTGTGCACATTCAATTTCCCTAGCACCATTTATCAGAGATGCTGCCTTTTTTTTTTTTAAGATTTATTTATTATGTATACAGTGTTCTATCTGCAGGTATATCTGCAGGCCAGAAGAGGGCACCAGATTTCATTATGGATGGTTGTGAGCCACCATGTGGTTGCTGGGAATTGAACTCATGACCTCTGGAAGAGCAGCCAGTGCTCTTAACCGCTGAGCCATCTCTCCAGCCTGAGATGCTGCCTTTTCTCCAGTGTGTGCTTTAGTATTTTTGTCAAATGTCAGATGGCTGTACTTACACACACTCATGTTTGGCTCTTCAGTTTTGTTCCATTGGTCTACGTGTCTGTTTTGTGCCAGCACCATATTATTTTAATTACTATGGTTCTGTAATAATGTACTTTGAGGTCTGGGATGGCAATTCTTCCAGCATTGCTCTTTTCACTCAGGACTGTTTTGGCTATCTATGGTCTCTTCTGGGTTCATATGAATTTAAGGGAAGTTTGTTTTATTTCTGTGAGGGGTGAGATGGGGGTCTTGATTGAGATTGTATTGAATTTGTAAATGACTTTTAGTGGACTAGTGAATTTCAGTTAGTTTTACTAATTCATGAGCATGGGATATCTTTTCATTTTTTAGTGTCTTTCTCATCCCTTTCTACTGTAAAGTTCTTTCAGCTGCTTGGTTAGGTTTATTCTTCAATATTTTCTTACTCTTTTTTTCCCCTTGTTTGTTTGTTTGTTGAGACAAGGTTTCTCTGTGTACCAGAGCCCTTGCTGTCCTGGACTCAGTTTGTAGACCAGGATGGCCTCAAACTCACAGAGATCTGCCTGCCTCTGCCCCAAAGTGCTGGGATTAAAGGTGTGCACCACCATGCCTGGCTGATATTTTATTTTATTTTCTTTCTTTCTTTTTTTTTTTTTTTTAAAGATTTATTTATTATGTCTGCAGGTATATCTGCAGGCCACAAGAGGGCACCAGATTTCATTATGGATGGTTGTGAGCTACCATGTGGTTGCTGGGAATTGAACTCATGACCTCTGTAAGACCAGCCAGTGCTCTTAACCGCTGAGCCATCTCTCCAGCCCGATATTTTCTTTTCTTTTTTTTTTTTGGTTTTTCGAGACAGGGTTTCTCTGTGTATCCTTGGCTGTCCTGGACTCACTTTGTAGACCAGGCTGGCCTCGAACTCACAAAGATCCGCCTGCCACTGCCTCCCAAGTGCTGGGATTAAAGGCGTGTGCCACCACCGCCCGTGTCGCGTCCCCCTCGACCAGCAAGGACGACGCAACTCACAAAAGCTCTTCTCCAGCAGTTTATTCAGGTCCCTTGAAAACAGTCTTCCGAATGCCCGGGCAGACCCAACCCACAGGCTAAATACTATATGAACAGCCAATCAAGTAAAGCCACATGGTGCTATCTTAGAGGCCCACGTATGCGGAAGCAAGCCAGATCAGCGGTCTTAGCCAAATATGGACTTGTTTACCACCAAGAGCGCTCACCGTCAGGCTGGTGGAAGGCGGAAACCAGCGCCATCTTTAGGGCGCGGCACGTCGCAGCTTTCTACAGTTCCTCCTTTTTTATTTTTTCTAAAGTAGATAGAAGTCCCTAGCCGGGCGGTGGTGGCGCACGCCTTTAATCCCAGCACTTGGGAGGCAGAGGCAGGCGGATCTTTGTGAGTTCGAGGCCAGCCTGGTCTACAAA
>CAJQZJ010032510.1:2952327-2998149 GCA_907164525.1 Lophiomys imhausi
AAAAACAAAAAAAAAAAAAAAAAAAAAAAAGTCTGAAAAGGGTTCCATGGGGCCCTGTAGAATCTTAGTTAAGTTCCCACTCACCTCCCCTTTGTTAGGAAGGGATTTCCAAGCCTTGATAGCTGTCTGGTTTATTTGTTCATAAACCTGATTGGGATATCCTGTCTGCTGGTTGGCAAATCTCCCCTGCCCAAGCAGCATATCTCTATCCCAGGCTGGATTTCCATCTCTCTGATTAATGGCTGCTTGCTCAGTGGCATACTCAATCAAGAAAGCTTTCCAGTCTAAATATTGCCCTGGACTTAAGCAGGCGCCTGCCAGGCCACTCCAATCACTCGGAGTCATACAATGTCTGCTTAATGCTTCCACTTGAGCCAATGTAAAAGAAGCGGTAATGCCATAGGTACGAACCAACTCTGCAAGGGATTTAACTACTTTAAAATCAAGCGGTTCCTCGTACCTATTCCCTTGTGGGTCTTGATATACCGGATAGGCAAACTGTAATTCTGTTCTTACATGTGTCCACATCCCCGGGCAGAAAGATCTCCCTACTTTCAGGGACTGAACAGGCTGATCTATCTGAATGGCTTCTGGGTATGGAGGGGGAGTTGAAGGCGCTGCAGCAACGGCTTCACTTACACCGACTGCCGCCAACGTGTCTTTCTCTTTTACCCTTTTCTTTTCCCTTTTTCTAATAGCAGTCCTCTCCAACTGTTCTATTAGAGCGTGTAGCTCCCCTTCAGAATCCGTGCCCTCTGAGTCCTCAAAATCTCTAAGATCAGGATAGAGAGGGACCTTCCTTTTGCTTCCCTTTTCACTGTCTGCCTGCTCAGGTCTTTCGCCTTTGTTACTTTCCTTTTCACTGTCTGCCTGCTCAGATCTTTCCCCTTGCAGCAGTTCCAAGGCTGATTCTCCCTCCTTGATTGCATTACAGCATCTCTGATCTTCTAAACAACTCCTCACCATCTTCCAAATCGGTCTTACTCCATTCTTCAGAGTACCTTGCTCCCAAGCAAAATCCAAGTCCCTGCCTAATTTGTCCCAGCAGGATACTGTAAGATTCCAGGACACCACAAACCACGGAGCCACGGAGTCGCATTCATTCAAAAATCTCTCTAGGGTAGACTTCTTAAGTTTCAAATTCCTAGCTAAAAGTAGCTCCTGAAGAGCCAGAAAAATTGGATGTGACTGAGACAATCCCATGATTAAAAATTTACTTTCAGTTCGCAGCTTCCCCGCAAAACTTTACCCTTTGTTCGCTATTTCTGCGAAACTTTACCTTTTGTTTGCAATCTCCGCGAAACTTTACCGTTTGTTCGCTATTTCCGCGAAACTTTACCTTTTGTTCGCAATCTCCGTGAAACTTTATTGTCCCAATTTATCCCGGGAACTTACCAGTGCACTGCCCCTGACTGCAGGAGTTCTGAGTCTTTTCTGGTTCCCCGTACGGGCCACCACTTGTCACATCCCCCTCGACCAGCAAGGACGACGCAACTCACAAAAGCTCTTCTCCAGCAGTTTATTCAGGTCCCTTGAAAACAGTCTTCCGAATGCCCGGGCAGACCCAACCCACAGGCTAAATACTATATGAACAGCCAATCAAGTAAAGCCACGTGGTGCTATCTTAGAGGCCCACGTATGCGGAAGCAAGCCAGATCAGCGGTCTTAGCCAAATATGGACTTGTTTACCACCAAGAGCGCTCACCATCGGGCTGGTGGAAGGCGGAAATCGGCGCCATCTTTAGGGTGCGGCACGTCGCAGCTCTCTACACGCCCGGCTTGATATTTTATTTTCTAATGGACTGTTGGAGTACAATATTTTTAGAACCCATGAGAGGAAAGAAAACCTTAGATACTTCCAGGGGAAAATTTATTTGGAAAAGACAGATACACAATAACAGGAAGTAGATAGAGGCCTGATAGAAACAGGTTTGTGGTGTGGGTCTCAGACAGGGTTAGGAAGCTTCAGGAAACCTCAGTGCAGCGAGGAGTCCAGTGACAGTCAAAGACCAAAGCCCTGAGCATTATTTTTGCTTCTTCTGCTCTCCTGTTTGGAGTTTCCACTCCTCAGTCCTGCTTGGCAGGACATACAGTGTTATCCACCACTTGACTATTAGCATTTTTAAAGAGAAGTGATGAGGGTCAGGAGCAAAGTGAATGGCTCAAATTCTGCAGTTTGTCTTAGGCATTAGACCTTAGGAAACAATTACTGAGCACAAATCTTGTACTGGCTAGTTTTATATCAGTTTGACACAAGCTACAATCATCAGAGAGGAGGGACCCTCGACTGAGAAAATGCCTTCATGAGAGGAGGCTGTGGACAAACCTGTAGGGCATTTTCTTAGTGATTGATTGCCAGCTCATTGTGGGTTCATCCCTGGACTGCCAGTCCTCCGTTCTACAAGGAAGCAGGCTTTGTGAGTTCCTGCCCCTACTGTTTTTGATGATGAACTGTTACGTGGAGCTGTGAGTGAAATTAGCCCTTTCCTCCCCAAGTTTGTTTGTTGTTTTTGAGACAGGGTTTCTCTGCGTAGCCCTGGCTATTCTGGAACTCACTCTGTAGACCAGGCTGGCTTTGAACTCACAGTGATCTGCCTGCCTCTGCCTTCTGAGTGCTGAGATTAAAGGCGTGCACCACCACACCCAGCCATTACAGACAGTTTTGAACTCCCATGTCAGTGCTGGGCTTTGAAACCTGGTCTTTTGGAAGAGCAGCCTATGCTCTCAACTGCTGAGCCATCTCTCCAGCCCCCTCTCTTAGCTTTTAATCATGGTGTTTTATCATAGCAGTAGTAACCCTAACTAAGACAGTCTTACTGTTAAAAGACAATACTCAATTCTTGGGGAGGCACAAATCACCAAGGACACTTGTGCCAGCCTCTGGCTAAGCTGAAAGCATTGGCCTCAGTGAATTTGGCTGCTCTTCCAGATGGAGCATGGTGAGGGACTAGGAGTTAGATTCCCTGATAGGCACACAGATAGGGAGAGGGGCAGTGACTAAGTAATAAAGATGGCAAGCTTCCAAGATGGCTGGCTGTTCCCTCCTGAGACAGGAGCCTGGCAGCCTACAACAAAGGTCTGGCAGGCCTTTCTCCCACCAGTAGGGCCCACCTGCTCATGGACCAGCCAGAGGTGTTCAAGGCAGAATCTGGACATGTTTACACCACACTGTGGGCCAGTCAGCCATCCTGGCTTTGTTCAAGCTCACTTTGCCTGATTTAAGAGATCTTTCAAAGACTTACAACAACAACAGCAAAAACCAACCAACCAACCAACAAAAGCCCCAGAGAAGAGACTGGATCTTGGGGCTCCTGAGCCCTCTCTCCCCATTGTAGAGGGTCTTTCTGTCTTTGTGCCCTGCTGTGTATGTGTTCTTACCCCTAATTAAACCCTTTCTTCACCATCTAATTCTGTTTGCCATGTTTGGTATTTTCCCCATGCTAACTGTCACACTCTGTTTTCCCCCCATATTTTAATTCTCTTATTAGCTAGACCCAGAAACGCTCACCTGTGACAGCTCTCAATTGCAATGTGGCGTGGGGCACAGGGTAGGACGCGTGAGAGCTGACCACAAAGAAATGACAAAAGCTTGAGAACCCGAAGTACGTTCTGAACACCTGAGAGGAGACATTAGAGCAGTGGGCCGGCGGCAGGAAAGTTCGCTCCCTCCCTTGCAGCTGTTGTCATACATTTATTGACATCTTGTAATTTCACAGGGCAGAAGCAGCTGATGCTAGTTGGGGGGGGGGGAATGAAAAGGTAGATTTGTAGTTTACTGCTCAGACACCACTGGGTCATAGTGAGTATCTGTGTCAGCATCCCTTGGTACAAATAGCATGGTCTGTGGCTGGCAAGTTCCATTCTGATACAGACTGTGGAGACCTCCCAAGTCTGAAGACCCACTGAAGCAGAAATAAAAATGCAGTGACATCCTCCGACTCTCTTTAGCAATGGCCTGGTCAGTGGGTGATGGCGCCCTTCCATGAAGAGACCAGGAGATTCACTAGCTCAGGCAAGGTCAAAGAGCTCCTGTGATAAGGAACATAAATTCTGCATAACAACTTGAAGAGAACAGCTGGGAGCCAGAAAGTTAAAGGAAACATGATATACCTGAAGATGTAACAGGAGGATGGTAGGAAAATTGATCCCCTAAAAAGAGATCCACTTATGGACCCCTGGGGGGTCCCTCCCTTGATGTAGTTTCTTGCTGCACCTGCTAAGTCTGCCCACTTTCTGACTCAGCATACATTTTCTAATATCTTGTCTGTGTCCCAAGTCCACTAGCCCAGCACTCCTAACATTGCTGTAACTATGTTTGTAGAAATGAAGGCGATGTAAAGACATATCTGTGCCCCCTCCCTTTTCGCTTGTCAGCTGTGGAGCCAGTGAACCCCAGGGAGTTTGAATTCCCTCAGGAATCTAGCACAAGGGAGAAGGCTGGATCCTGGTGCCAGCCTGAGGGGATCTCATCTCTGGAGAGGTTTCACACAGTTCTAACAACTTGCTGGACCACTTTGCAGGAGAGACTGGAGCCCAGAAAAGGATGGGCAGTCGGTGATGGCTGAGATAACACCTTGGCTGGGACTACTTAGCCATACATAGCTGCTACCCTCTGTTTAACTTAACTCTCATCTCAGGGCCTCCATAACAGGCTTATGGAGCCTCTCAGCCTCCCTGCTCTTCCCAGTGTGGCCACGTTAAATACCTCTCCTTCCCCCAATGTTGTCTATAGCTTCTGGTTGCCATGAAGGCAACACACTTGTCACCAGTCAAGAGTGAGCTATTGCTCCTCTTGCTGTTGCTGCTTCTGCTTTCAGCTAACATCTTGCCGGTGACCGTGAAGCCGGGTGCTTCGCTGCCTCGGCAGCCTGGCCTGAGAAGGGCCTTTCTGCCCCATTACCCATCATGGATGTGGCCCACTCCATGGTCTCCATTATATAAAGGACATAAAAATGCATATAAATATATATATTTAGAATCTGATTTGGAAGGAGATTCTTATTAAAATCTACATATATTAGATTAAATTTTATACCTTAATGAATTCTTATAATTCTAATGAATATTATTTTATATAAGCAACTAGTATTTTAGTGTTTTATGAAATATTTAACAGACTCAAATATACTATTTTAATAGGATTTAAGATTACCCAAATTTATATGGTACTGTGTCTCTTAGATCTTTTAATGTATGATCACAGTACTTCAATTTATAAATCACATCTGCATTTTAATTTGGCATGACAAAAAATAGTATTTTAGCCATAACAATAATGAATTTTTTAAAACAGAGAGCTAATGTGGCCATAGTTTGTTTTTAAAAATGTTGTGACACAGTGACATAAAAGAACAACTAAAAACATATAAAAACAATTATCATAGACACACATAACACAATTATATGACATTCAGTATACCTAGATTAGGAAAAAAGGTAGAAAGTTTATACCTCTACCTGTTTGAAATGTGAGAAAGGCTTAGATTAAGGCAAAAGATCAAAAGATGAAATTTGTCCCATAAACAGAATCTTCCCTCCTCCCGCAGGCTAGATATATAAGGAGGGAAGTAGTTTTTCCCACCGTGTTTTGGCTGCTTTCTAGGAGGTAAGAGGCTGGTCTACGATATGTGCGGAATCAGGCTTTTGACGCTGCTTCCTGGGTAAGCCATGTGATGTGACCTAGGAAATTATGACCTAGGAACAGAATGTAGACAGGTCTAGGAAATGTCTATTTCTGGTGTCAGTGGCACTCAAACATTTAGTGGGTCTCTGTTCAGAAAAACAGAAGCAATGGAGCACAGAAGCCATGTTTAACATGATGGATCAACAGACAGGGGAACTCACCCACAATTACGCAGACGGACCTCAGCATAAATTCCTAGGGAAGCTGCCGGGGCAGACAAAGCTTTGCTTGGTCATGTTTACCAGCCCGAGGAGCTCATTCAGGGCTCTCGACTCAGGCCAAACTGAGATTTTGGGCTTAAACGACTAGTTTGTGTAATAAATAGAGACACTTTAATGTAAGCACATTAGGGAAAAGGGGACAAAAAACTCAAGAAAAACTGTAAGATACGTGGGAAATAAAGAAGCAAGGTCAGAGAAAGATAAGAGTAGTAAAGTACTTTATAATTTATCTTTAGTTTTTTATTTATTTTTTAATTTTACATATATATGAGAGCTCTATCTGCATGTACCCCTGCATGGCAGAAGAGGGCATCAAATTCTAGTGTAGATGGTTGTGAGCTGGAAAGTGAACTCAGGAACTCTGGAAGAGCAGCCTGTGCTCTTAACTGCTGAGCCATCTCTTCAACCCTACCTTTACTTTGATATAAATTAAAAAACTTTGAAATATTTATTTTATCTCATTTTAACTCACGTGTAGTTTCTTTTAAGAACTCTTTATTATTATGCATTACCAATTTTATCATTTTTTTCCAGATCATTTTACATTTATTAAAGCAGGCTGCCTATTTGTATGTTTTGCTTTTTTTTAAAAAAAACATTGTATTGCCTGGTCCTTTTTTTAAAATTTATTTTTTATTTCTTCAAGTTATATCTCAGTCACAATCCCCTCCCTACTCCCCACTCTGGACCCACCCTCACACCCTCTTCTCTCTATCCACTTCCTTTTTTTTTTTTTTAAAGTTTAAGGAATATCTTTTTCCCCCCAACAGCTCCCCCTTTCAGTCCAACAAATGGCTCTTTCTCTTATAACAACAAATACAATACAAAACAACAAAAATAATTAGGCCACAATTATGAGAATTATAAGGCTTAGTATATATTCCCAATGTCCAGTCCATATGTATTTGGCAACTGACTTTAACATTCTACTACTATCTAACCATCTCCATGAGTTTAAAGTTTTATATCCAACTCAGCTTCCATCCTAACTTGCATCACAATTTAAAAAAAAATCTTCTTAGATCCAGAACACCCTCTTAATTCCTAAACAATTCAAAATGTAACTATGGTTCTATAGCTATCTAGTCTTCAACCACATCAGAGACCTGAGAGGGATAAATATATCTGATTATACAGGAAGTGCAGGGCCAGCAGCTTCCAAAACTAAGAAATGACATACCAGTGGCTGCCTGGAAAGTTCCTATTTTCTCTCCATACATTACAGCATCAATCTTCAGACGTTTGGCCCTGTTTCTCTGACAGACATTGATTGTAGAGCAGGAATTATGAAGGACTTGCCTGCCCTGTCTTGGCAGAGCTAGGCTGTCGAGTTACCTGCATCCAAGTTTTGTCCTTTTTGGACAGCATTCTGTCTACAGTTGAAGCAAGGGTTTTTTTCTTGCCAAGTGACAGGTTTGCCACTAATTCAACCATCTCCAATTGGAGATTCTTTGATGCTCATCTTCTACTTGGAGTAGAATAGGGGGTGCTGTCAGGAGCTGATATGTCTCAATATCAAAAAATCTTAAGTTAAGAAAACATCTTTGAATGCCATATTCTGCAGATCTCTTGAGGTTTTTGAAGACCACCTATCTACCTCTTATATTTGGATAAGCAAATGTTGCTTGTCTCTTAGCAACTTGATTTCTGATTAACTTAGGAAATAACTGTGATAGACTGCCCTAATACCTAACAAAATGACATGCTTGAATGACTATTAGTTTGCATTTCTTTTTTTTTTTTGTTTTTTTGTTTTTTTTGTTTTTTTGTTTTTTTCAAGACAGGGTTTCTCTGAATATCTCTGGCTGTCCTGGACTCGCTTTGTAGACCAGGTGGGCCTCGAACTCACAAAGATCTGCCTGCCTCTGCCTCCCAAGTGCTGGGATTAAAGGCGTGCGCCACCACCGCCCGGCCTAGTTTGCATTTCTTAATTATCCTAAACAGTTTATGACAGCTGCTAACAAAAGGCCAAAACTTCACATTTCATTTTTAAGCATTACCTAGGTACAATACCTTAAAAGGGTTAACCTTAATTTTGTATCAATATACAAAGATCAATACCAATGTGGCCAAATATAATTTTAATATTGTATCAATATACAGAGATCAATACTGATGTAGCCAAATATAATCTTAATTTTGTATCAATATACAAAGATCAATACAGATGTAGCCCAATATATTCTTAATTTTGTATCAATATACAAAGATCAATACTGATTTAGCCAAATATAATCTTAATTTTGTATTATACAAAGATATAAGAGCATATTCAATAATCTGTCCTTTTTTTCTTTATTATTCCTATATTATGTCTATATCCCATTTTTTCTCAAGTCTTTTCACCCCTACATAGGAGAGAAAGAAGGATACAGAAAAGAAAAAGAGATAACCTGGGTCTAACCTCCAAAATTTATTTAACAAGACTATTTAATAGCTTGTAAACTCTCCCCCTAAATAACAAGTATCTGTAACCCATCAAATGACCAAGGGGGGAAATCACCCACCCCACCTTCTGGAGATAAAATGACTTCCTGATGATTTGGGACACAGTAAAACCTGTTTGGGGGCCTGGTCCTTTGTTAAGCACATGGATAAACCAGTTGGGGACAGTTGGGGACAGTAAATGTTCCCTGAGTTGTTTTGGTTAGACCTTCCTGTTCTCCTCAGCGCTTGCTAGTTCAAAGTCAGTGATCTCTCACACAGAGCCGGCTGGAGGAGAGGAGGAAGATGATCTGCAGACACTTCCTCCCTTTTGCAAACCTTCAAGATTTTTTTTTCTGTTTTTCCTAAAAGTTGCCTTTCTGTGTACCTGTGTTTGGGGTTGGGCTTTTGTGCTGTTGTTTTTGGCATGGATTTTCTCAACTTCACATCATCTCCACTGGGTTTTCAGGTTATTCTGTGTGTTTATGGAAATGTGAGGGCACTCAACACACTGGGTGACCAATCCTCCTATATGTGTCTTCCCAATAAGGTTCCTTCTGACCCAGTGAGGGACTCGGGGTTAGAGAGATTCCTAGAGGTAGACAGACAGGTAAGGAGAGGGACCATGACTAGATAAAAAGACAGTGAACTTTCAAGATGGCTGCTGCTTCTTCACCCACCTGACCAGAGACAAAAGCTTGGCAGCTTAATGGATAGTTGATTTATGTTTCTTAATTATAAAGGTTTTTATATAAAAAATTCAATTATTTGTGAAGAATAGGGGGTATCTGGTATACTGAACTTATTCTTTGTGTTATTTTGATATTTAAAATGAATGGAAAGTTCTTTGGTCTTAATAAACTGTGTGTAGTTTTTATTTTCTTAAAAATTGCTTTTCAGAGTTCAAGAACACAGTATTCTACGTGGCTCTATAAAAAATGAGGTGGAGCCTGGCATAGTGGTACATGCCTTTAATTCCAGCACTCGGGAGGCAAAGACAGGTGGATCCCTGTGAGTTCAAGCCAGCCTGGTCTACAAAGTGAGTCCAGGACAGCCAGGGATACACAGAGAAACCCTGTTTAAAAAAAAAAAAAAAAAAAAGTTGGAAACCACAAACAATTGAAAAAACCAAGTATCCTGGAGACATATTTAAAACTTTTAATTCTAATAAATTACATTTTATTTAAAATATACATTAAATGTGTCAGCTACTAGATTTTAATTTTTAAAGTTTTAAATAAATTCGAGTATCAGAAGGACTATTTTGTTTGACGTAGTCTTGCTGATTTTGGAGACATCTGAAGTGTACCAAATTTTACTTCTGAAATAACGCTTACATAATACCTCAACTGGGCATTTTTATCTCTCTCTGCTCATTCTTGCAACTATCCTTTCTGGTTTTGGGAGAAATGCTTGCTCTAAGGCAGATTCCCAGCCTGTGAGTCAAAATCCCTTTAAGGTACCCTTTCACAGGGGTCGTATATCAGATATCTTGCACATCACATATTTACATCACAATTCATAACTAGCAAAATTATAGTTATGAAGTAGCAATGAAAATAATTTTATGGTTGGGGGTCACCACAGCATGAGGAAGTGTATTAAAGGGTCGCAGCGTTAGGAAGGTTGAGAATCACTGCTCAAGGTGTTGATTATGCTATAGTACCTCCCACTTGCAAACTGTCAGCTCGATCTTCATTTCAGCCCTCACCGGGAGGCAGAGGCAGACGGATCTCTGTGAGTTCAAGGCTAGCCTGGTCTACAAAGTGAGTCCAGGGCAGCCAGGGCTACACAGAGAAACCCTGTCTGGGGGGGTGGGGGGGGGAGAGAAAGAAAGAAAGAAAAAGGAAAAAAAGAAGTGACACAGTTCAGAAGTACATAGTATTTGGGTCAAAAGTTAAAAATACCAAGGACTTCTCGGACAAAGTAATCTCAAGGGAGATGAAAATTAACTCAGTTGCAAGATCAACTTTTATGTCAAGCAACTAAATGTTACAAGTTCACCTGTCATTCGCTAAGCTGATGACAAAAGAGAAGAAGTGTTCCAGGAGACAAATACGCTAAGGATCACTGTGTCCACGCGCCGAGGCCCGCCCACAGGGGCTGCCTTGGAGTGGGATCTTGCTCGCGCCCGCCCTCACCTCTGCACCCTCTGGAGGCCCGCGGCACGGACAAGCCCCTCCAGCCCTCCCGCAACCCGAGTTGAAGCCCTTGTCTGCGGCGCGCCGGCGACTGCTTGATCCACAGTACCTCCTCGTTCAGGTTTAGCCGAACCAGAGGCTGTGTCCATGATTTGGAGTTCACTCAGGAGGGTGTCCCAAAGCCGGACACCGCTGAGCTAAAGCTGCTGAGCCACAGCACCAGCTGCCGCCTCCACGGCCCTCTTGGTCTTGGCGCGCTCTCCGACCACCTCTTCTTGCAGCTCTAGGCGGCTCGCGGGGTCGCCCTGGCAGCCGATCTCTCCCTGCTCGATGCATTGTCAGATGCCGGTGCTGGGAACTAAGTACAAAAATCCGTGGACTCGCAGACCCCTACAGAGCTAGCCAGGAGTCCGTCCGGCTTTGGTTATTTCCTGCCTCCAACCAGGTGAGTCCCAGAGAACCGTACCAGTCAGCGAGCAGGCAACCGCATCTCTCGAGACCAATCAGTCTGCAAGCCCACCTCACTAACAGGTCAATGAGTGAGCAAGTAATGCCAGGTGATGTCACAGGGGGCAATGGAAATACATTTAATTTAAAACACCGGACCCGGGCTGGAGAGATGGCTCAGCAGTTAAGAGCACTGGCTGCTCTTCCAGAGGTCATGAGTTCAATTCCCAGCAACCACATGGTGGCTCACAACCATCCATAATGAAATCTGGTGCCCTCTTCTGGCCTGCAGATATACCTGCAGACAGAACACTGTATACGTAATAAATAAATCTTAAAATAAATAAATAAATAAAAATAAAACACCGGACCCAACAAGCCCCAGGCTTAGAACTGAAATCACCTTTAGATATTCTAAATAGGATACGGTGGAGGAAAGGGTAGCATCACCGTGTGCAGCCTGCAGCTGCCTAAGACGCAGGAGAGCAGTGAGTGCCACTTGGGAACAAAAGTTCCCAGGAGGAGCTTGCAACATCAGCTGATACCACTGCAAGGCTGAATAACTGATTAGAATTCCAATGACTGTGGAGAGGTTAGAATGTTGCGGGTCCAGAGTCTAATGACGGATTATTCGGGCCGTCTTTTGACCTTTCAATAGACATTTCTTGCCTTCCTCCGTTCCTGTCCTTACAGTTCGGTGACCACTGTATAAGTCATTTGGAGTGTGCAGGGCACTGGTTTTGCAACCAGCTGAAAAGCTACGATTTCTTTTTTTTTTTTTTAAACATTCATTTATTTATTATGTATACAGTATTTGCTCTACATATATGCCGGGGCAGATCTCAATGTAGATGGCTGTGAGCCGCCATATGGTTGCTGGGAATTGAACTCAGGACCTTGGGAAGAAAAGCCAGTGCTCTTAACCTCTGAGCCACCTCTCCAGCCCAAAAAACTACGATTTCTATTAGCATCTCGGATCTATTACAGTTTTTCGTTTTTTTGCGTTAACCCACTAGCTACTTAACGTTTCCACTAACATAGTTGAAAGATGCCTTGATTTACTTTTTGTCATATTAGTGTATAAATTTCACCAAAGCTGGTTGGAACAAGGAATTTGGGGTAGCCTTTGTCTGTGTTCCCAGACCACAGTCACTCATATTTGGCTTCAGAATATAAACTCTTTTACCACCAGACATGGTGGTGCACACCTATAATCCCAGCACTTGGGAGGCAGAGGCAGGTGGATCTCTGTGAGTTCAAGGCCAGCCTGGTCTACAGAGTGAGTCCAGGACAGACAGGGTTACACAGAGAAACCCTGTGTTGAAAAACAAAACAAACTCTTTTACCCACTTTGGGGTGAAAGTTTTCAAGTCTGTGTTGATAGACAACTTGAGGGTTTTTTTTTTGTTTTGTTGTTTTTGTTTTGTTTTTTAAGTTGATTGTGTGTTTATCAGTGTCGTGTCAGTATGTCAAAAAGTTTGACATGCCTGCCACTGCCAAATAAAGGAAATGGCATAAACCACACCTTCTTTCCTGATGTGGCCTACCCCAAATTCAACAGCTTTACTCTGGAAGTTCCCTGGGTTGAAGAGAGATGTAACGTTCATAGTTTTTTGTTTGTTTCTTAGACAGGGTTTTGCTCTGTAGCTTTGGCTGGGATCACATTGGGTGGGTCAGGCTGATCCCAAGACACGAGCCAAGAGCCCAGTTTAAGCTCCTCACCCTAATGGGTCAGTGTAAGCAGAGGTTCAGCCTATTTGCATACTGTTTCTTCTGAATATTGGGAGCAAAACTAGGTAAAATGAACCAAGATTCCCAATAATGCCCAAGTGATCAGTGTGATATACAACACTGTCTTAGGGTCTCTATTGCTTCAGTGAGGCACCATGACCAAAAAACAAGCTGAAGAGGGAAGGGTTTCTTTGGCTTGTACTCACCATCACTGTCATTGAAGGAAGTCAGGGCAGGAAGTTCAGAGCAGGGACCTGGAGGCAGGAGCTGATGCAGAGGCCACGGAGGGTGCTGCTTAGTCCTCATTGGCTCGCTCAGCCTGCTTTCTTGTAGAACCCAGGACCACCATCCCAGGGATGGCACCCACACACAATGGGCTGGGCCCTCTACCACCCATCAGTAATCGGGAAAATGCCCTCCAGTCTTGCCTACAGCCCAGTCTTATGGAGGGATTTTCTCAGCTGAGGCTCCCTCCTGTGTCAAGTTGATGAAACCATCCAGGACACCTTAGGCTGTTAGAGGAACTTACTGCCCATTTTAATGCCGGTTATAATTTCCTAGTGGGTGTTTAAAACCATGTGGGTGTGGCCAAAACTAACTTTGTCTTGAACCGTTGTTGGTCTGTGCCTTGTTGAGTTACTTTCTCACCCCTGATTAAAGCCTCTCTTTCCCATTGATTCTGCCTGGTACTGTTTGCTGGGTCTGAGATTTCCCCCTGCAGCTACCTGTTGCACTCAAGATCTTTCCTGCCTTTTAATTCTTTAATTGAAAGAGAAAACCCGGGCTGGAGAGATGGCTCAGTGGTTAAGAGCACTGGCTGCTCTTCCAGAGGTCATGAGTTCAATTCCCAGCAACCACATGGTGGCTCACAACCATCCATAATGAAATCTGGTGCCCTCTTCTGGCCTGCAGATATGCCTGCAGACAGAACACTGTATACATAATAAATAAATCTTAAAAAAAAAAAAAAAGAGAAAACCCAATCACAACCCCTATATGGTGACAAATCAAGGGACTTATAATAAATCATTAATTGACCCTTGGTAACATTTATAAGTAAGGGGCACTAAAGCTTTACAAAAACAATTTAGAATTATCATAGATATAGGCTCAAATTTTTAAATTTCCTTTGGTCGTTTTAAATTTGTTAATGTTGTGTCATAACTTTTCAGAAAACAGACAATTGTACCAATTATGTACCTAAAACTTTTATCTTTTTAATTTTTTGCCAACTTTAGGAAATTCATGTCTCTCCTGGCATTCCCCATAACCCCCAAGAACAAGTCATAATTTAATAAGTTCATTTATTACTCAAAAATTAAATAAAAAGGGAGAAATGAGGTATTAACTATTCAGGAACCAAGCCAACTTTTACTTTTTTTTTTTTTGGTTTTTCAAGACAGGGTTTTTCTGTGTATCCTTGGCTGTCCTGGACTCCCTTTGTAGACCAGGTTGGCCTTGAACTCACAGAGATCCACCTGCCTCTGCCTCCCGAGTGCTGGGATTAAAGGTGTGCGCCACCACCGCCCGGCTCTACTCATGGTTTTATCTAAACTTCCTTGTGGGTCTAACCAATGTTGCCTCATAACTTAGAGTCCACACCTGTGCCTTCCCCAGATTCCAACAGAGCTGATAAAGCCAGATAGACTACGATGACCCCGCATTATAGAAACAACATGGTAAGAAAAGAGAAGGGTTTTTTCCCCTGAACTTTCTGAGTTCCAGCCCCATGTCACTTTCTATTCTCATCCCACTTGTCACCCTTCCTCTTATTAAGCTGTTGTTCTGTCTCTTGCTGTGATTCTTAGACAAGTCCATCCTGGATTCTTGTTAACATGACTCAGCAGTGGCAATGGAGAGCGTGCTTTAAAAACAACTTAATAATGCTCCTGCAAAAATTCCAGTGTGCAAAAATTCACTGGAATCATCATGGCAGCTATGAGAGCTGCCGCGGTCGTCGCTCCGGGGTCACCGCTCAGGGGTCGCCGCGCTGGGGTGGCCACTGCCACGGCACCAGAGCCTTAACTCAGTCCAGGAAGCTGAGGCAGTGGTGTGTTGTGGGGTTTCTGCAACCACCATGGTCACCAGAGGAATGATCCTCTAGGTGGCTGGTGTTGGTTCAGACTTAGTTTGGCATATTTAAGCGCAGGACAATTTGGTCAAAACTTTCCTGGGGATAATGAACGCAATCCCATGTACAATAAAGCAAGAGTAAGCTTAATAAAGATCAGATGTGACTACATCGAAACTCTTTGTGATGTATATAATCCACCTTCCATAAAGATGGGTTTTATAGATTGACCTAGAAAGCCAAGCTTATGATAAGGGTAGAGGCATGGGGTGAGGAGGGAGGATTGAATGTGGTCTCGGTCACACAGACAGTGCAAAGGTCACCTAGGTATTAACCACATTTGCTCCCAGCCTTCTGGGTGGACAACAGGTTATGCATCCCTTCCTTAGAAGGGGCAACCCTGTGGGTTAACACTGCAGGTTCCCTGTGTTTATCTATGAGCGCAAGGACCTCTGTGACTCCTATACTACAGCAACTATAAATTCCTATTTTCAAAATAAACACTTTAAAATGGGGTTTCAGTATTAGATGGCTCAAACTTTCTAATTGGTTATCAGGATTAAATCTCAACATATAGTTGTTTACAGGAATAGCCACTCTGTTTGTCAGTTCTTCCATTGGACACAAGTCCTCTTGTGTCCAGGCTGGCCTCGACCTCACAGAGATTCACCTGCCTCTTCCTCCCAAGTACTGAGATTAAAGGCGTGTGCCACTAACACCCAAGTCTCTGTCAGCATTTCAAAAGGACCACCTAGAACAAAAGGTTCTCACTGCCCATAAAGCTCACCATTTCTTTGCCAGCGACCACATCCACTGGCATGTTTTTTCTTTAATAAATCAAAAAAGGAGGAACTGTGGCAAAGCATTATAATTGAAAAAGCTCTTACATTTTAAGAAATTGGAACTTTTGCTGGGCCTCACAGCCAGAGTTAATATACCTTGATGCCACTTTATAGTGCTATCCTGTTGTGTACTCAGTCTGTTTGTTTAACCTGCTCATAAGAGAAAAATTTTACAACCAACCTTGCTCACTTTGGAGTCCCCACATAATCAACTTTTACCAACTTAAACTATTGCATAGCTGTCATCTTAAGTTATGTGCTTTTCCATACCCCTGACCCAAGAGTAGTGCATGTGTGTTTATAATGTGTGATGATAATCCTTTTCTGGAACAGCAGATAGGCTGAAAGCAATATTATAAAGCAAATGTAAGTGTCGAAGTCAATATGTGGATATTGCTTGGAAACTATAATGCTCGTATCCCTGTCAGCTGGGGTGGGTTGGAGCTCATTCTCAGACAAGTCCATGCCTGGATTCCTGTTACTATAACTTAGTCAGTGATGAACCCCTTGTAAAACTCTGTTAAAGATTTCTGTAAAGTATTTCTCATTCCTTCCTTCCCCATGTGATGCCTTCTGTGCTGTTTAATGAGAGTGAAGTTTTTCGTTATAGGCAGACACACATAGGGGCAGTGCCATGAAAAGATTCGCCAGACAGCCTACAGACACAACAGAAGACACAGGGAGAGGAAGGTAGAGAATTCAAATCTGGGCTCTCTCCAAGTTAAACAAAAGCCAAGGGGACGTGCTTTATTTCTGTCATCAATGCTACATCCAAGTACCATCAGTGACACAGAAGAGATTATTATTATTGCGTTCAAAGTAACACGCTAATATTTCCCTGGACCTGTGCCTACCCAAGTTTTAAACTTAAACCTAAAATTAACCCTAACCCTAGCCTCAATCCATATTCTAATTCTAATCATACCCCCAAATTAAACCTACATCTAGTCCTAAACTGAATGTTAAACCTAGCTATAATGGTAAACCAAATCCTAACACTAAGACCTAATCTTAGACTAATACTTAACTCTAATGCCAGTCCTAACCTAACCATAACCAAAGCCAAACCTTATCTAAATCAAACCCTCACTGTGGTGGCTTGAGTAGGAATGGCCCCCATAGACTCATGTGTTGAAGGCTTGGCCCATAGAGAATGAGACTCTTAGGAGGTGTGGCCTTGTTGGAGGCAGTATGTCACTGTGGGGGTGGGTTTTGGGGTCTCCTATGCTCAAGCTACACCCAGTGTGGCTCACAATCACTTCTGCTGCCTGTGGATCAAGATGTAGAACTCTCAGCTCCTTCTCCAGCATGCTGCCATGCCTCCTGCCATGACAATAATGGACTAAACCTCTGAAACTGTAAGCCAGCCCCAATAACGTTTTCCTTTATAAGAGTTGCCATGGTCATAGTGTGTCTTCACAGCAATAAAACCCTAAGAAATCCATGTTAACTATAACCCAACACTAACTCTTCTCATATCTATAAAACGAATTCAAAGACTAACACTGACTCCCACAGAAGATCAGACCCTAACCCTAGCCCTAACACTACTCCTAAACCCAATTCTAACACTGGCCTTAATCCTAACCCTAACTCTAAACATGACATTATTACTGACCCTATCACATGCCATAACCTAACTGTAACCATAGGTCTAACCCTAACTCTAAATATAAACCTAATCCTAAAATTATGTCTTAGTGAGGGTTTCTATTGCTGTGAAGAGACAGCAAGACACAGCAACTCATAAAGGAAAGTATTTAGTCAGGGATGGCTTACAGTTCAGAGGTTTAGTCCAGTATCATCATGGTGGGAAACAAGGCTGCATGCAGGCAGGCATGGGGCTGGAGAAGAAGCTGAGAATTCTTCATCTGGATCAGCAGGCAACAGGAAGAGAACTGAGACACACTTACTCCAACAAGGTCACACCTCCTAATAGTGCCACTCCCTAGAAGCCTATGGGGGCCATTTTCTTTCAAACCACCACAATACCTGTAACCCTGGAACAAGTCTTAATCCTACTCCAGATCTAACATAAACACTAACATTAGTCATTTCCCTAGCTCTAATTTTTTTTTTTTTGGTTTTTTCGAGACAGCGTTTCTCTGTGTAGCCCTGGCTGTCCTGGACTCACTTTGTAGACCAGGCTGGCCTCGAACTCGCAAAGATCCACCTGCCTCTGCCTCCCAAGTACTGGGATTAAAGGCGTGCGCCACCACCGCCCAGCTTCTAACTTTTTTTTCCAGACAGGGTTTCTCTGTGTATCCTTGACTGTCCTGGAGTCACTTTGTAGACCAGGCTGGCCTTGAACTCACAGAGATCCACCTGTGTCTGCCTCCCAAGTGTTGGGATTAAAGGCATGCGCCACCACGCCCAGCCATTACAGACAGCTGTGAACAGCCATGTGGGAGCTGGGATTTGAACCCGGGAACTTTGGAAGAATAGCCAGTGCTCTTAACCGCTGAGCCATCTCTCCAGCCCTTCTAGCTCTAATTTTAATCCCAGTTCTAAACCTACTCCTAGCTACAACCAAAATCCTAGTCATAACTCTACTTATACCATAGTTCTAACTCTAATACAGCCGAGTACTAACTTAACCCTTTCTGTAACTCTGATCCTAACCCTACCATGCCCCTTGCTCTTATAATAACCTTAACCATAGCCTTAGCCCTACCATTAACTCTAGCCCTAAACATAATTCTAGGCTTAGCCCTAACTCTAATACTAACCCTAAGAGCATGGCCATCCATAACTGTAACCTAGCACTAGTCATAAAATTAAATCGAAGTGTAACCCTTTCCATAACTCTAACCATAGTCCATCTATAGTCAAAGCTTTGAACTTTAGCCCTAACCCTAACCCTAGCCCAGTGGTTCTCAACCTCTAATGCTGGAACCATTTAATTTAGTGCCTCATGCTGTAATGACCCCAACCATAAAACTATTTTCATTGTTACTTCATAACTGTGATTTTGCAGTCCAGGACAGCCAGGCTGTTACACAGAGAAACCCTGTCTCGAAAAACCAAACAAAACAAAAACTGTAATTTTGCTACTGTTATGAATTGTAACCTATGTTAAAGGAGTGTTCAACCCCCCCCCAGGTTAAGAGCCTCTGCCCTAGATAAAACCCTAACTCCATCCCTGCCCAAACACCAAACCCCAAACCTAACCCTAGCTAAGTTTTAACACTATCCCCAGCCCTAAACCTGAACCTAGTGTTAGTATTAACTTTAGACCCATTCTTAACTAGAAGCGTATTTGTAACCCTGCCCCTGATCCTAGCCCTCCACCTACCTATACCTAACCAGAAACCTAATTTTAGGGTTACCTCTATCCTAAACCCTATTCATAAACCCAGATGAAGCCCCAGCCCCACCCACAACACCATACATAAATTTAACCTGTCCAGAAACTTGTAACAATTTGTAACCACAAACCCAGTCCTAACGACCTATTCACATGCCCTAAAAGTGTTCTTAGCCCTAACCTTAAATTTAACCTTTGTCCTAAACCTAACTTTAACATTAGCAAAAAACCTAATCCTTCGCTAGACTTTACCATGAATCTAATACCAGGTCTGCTATTGTCCCTAGTCCAAACACAAACCCTAGCCCTAGCAACAAGACAACATAAAACTCTAATGATAACCCTATGTCTGGTTCTAAGCCTAACCCTAATCTAAGAATTGGTCCAGACTTAACCCCAAAGCCAGCATTAAATCTAACAGTGACCCTAACCCCAATATTAAAACCAATTCTAGTCATAACATTAACGTTGGCACCATTATAATATTAACTCTGGTCACCCTAGTCAGGTTCACTGCTGCTGTGATGAAACACCATGACCAAAATCAACTTGGGGGGAAGAAAGTGTTGTCTTATCCTTCCACATCACTATTGATCGTTGAAGGAAGTCAGGGCAAGAACCTGGAGGCAGGAGCTGATGCAGAGACCATGGAGGGGTGCTGCTCACTGGCTTGCTTCCCCTGGCTTGCTCAGCCTGATTTCTTATGGAGCCAGGACCAGCAGCCCAGGGTGACACCACCCACCATGAGCTGGGCTTTCCCCCACTGGTCACTAATTGAGAAATTGCCTTACAGCTGGATCTCATGGAGGCGTTTCCTCAACAAAGGCTCCTTCTCTCTGATGGCTGTAGCATGCATGGGTCAAGTTGACACACAAAACCAGCCAGCACACTAACCCGGTGTCCTTAACCCTAGCCCTGGCTCTATCTGAAGTCCAGGCTTAACTCTAGCTCTAACCCTAATCCTACTTCTAACCCTAAATGAAGACCCAGTACTAACCTCAATCCTGTCCCTAAGCCTAATACAGTACAGAAGAGTAAACCTAGCATATCCCTAAGCTTAGATCCCCAAACCCAGCCACGGGCCAAACCTTAAACTTAACCCTAGACCTAACCCTAACCCTAACCCTGACCTAACCCTAACCCTGACCTAACCCTAACTCTGACCTAACCCTAACAGCAATGCTAACATGAGCCCTGACCCCAAGCTAGTCCTGACTCTTAAGTGTAGCCTTACAATGATCCCTAGCTCCGACTCTGACTAAATCTATCCCTTACACTAAACCTAGACCAAACCATAATCCTAACCCCAACTACAGCCCCAGCCTGCCGCCATCCCCAGCTCTAAAACTAACCCAGACTCTAACCCTAGCGTTATTTTAAAACTTAACTTTAACTCTAGACCTAATTCTAACCTTGACCCTAAGCCTAGCCTGTGCCATAACACTAACAGGAGCCTTGAACATAAACTTGACCCTAGCCCAAGCCCTCCAGCATGAAACTTAGAATTAACCTGAATCACAACCAGCGATTCTCATACTGTGGGTCCTGACCTTTTGGAGGTTGAATGACCTGTTCACAGGGATCACCTAAGACAATCATTAAACATAGATATTTATATCATGATTCATAACAGTAGCAAAATGAACAGTTATGAAGTAGCAACGAAAATAATTTTGTGGCTAGGGGTCACCACAGCATGAAGAACTGGATTAAAGGGTTGCAGCATCAGGAACGTTGGCAATCTAAACTTATCTGTAGCCCCAGTTCTAGCCACAGCACTGACCCAAACTTTAACCACAGACATACACCGAACTCCAGCCCTACATAAACTTAACCTCAATTTTAGCTCTATCCCTAATCCTAGCCCCGTACCTAACCCTAGACCTAACTGTATCTCTGGCACTAACCCCTAGCCCCAGCTCATACAATTACAAAACTTCTAGGCCAGTGTCCTACCCTACCCCTAAAACTGATGCTAAGGACAACTCTAAACCTAACCCTAGTCTGACAGGTTTGCATCATTTATTCCCTTCCTCTCTCCTCCCCTCTCCGAAATCCACATAAATCTCCCTATTATTCTCTCAGCGAAACGTGAGATTTATAGCCATTGCATTTGTGCAATTTGAAACTACCCTGATTTCTGTGTATAACTGGTATGACCTGCTTCACCAGTGTGGAGTGAAGACTGATTCAGAGCGCGTTACCCTTCAAGTTGGAACCGGCTCCAGTTTCCACTTGCCAGATTTATAGGGGCCTCTTTTCTTTTCTTGGGCTCTCCTCCTTCTACCAAAGAGCCAAAGTGTATGGAGGCACTAGCTCAGCTGGAAGAAGCCAGTCCCGTTTGTTTTGTTCAAGTCTCATATAGCCCAGGTTGGCCCCCAACTGCCTATGCAGCCAGTGACGGTATCTCATCATCCTGATATTTTTGACAAGAGTGAGATCAAACACAGGCCAAGTCCAGTCTTCACTCTGTTTTTAAACTTCTCCTGTGACCTGTGTTGTTGAGTAGGCACTGAGCACTGTGCTGGGTCATAGTCCCCTGCCCACTGCCTTGGATTGTACCAGAGCTCAGTGTGAAGTCTCCAGTGTTTCTTGAGTAGAATAACAACCTGGTCAGCAAGGAAATAAAGACATATTCCTGTCTTCATACACGTGTGCTTTAGGAGCACTTTCTTTTCCTTTTCCTTTTTTTTTTTAAATCTCTGTTTTTTCATGACAGGGTCTATCCGTGTAGCCCTGGCTGTCCTGGAACTCACTCTGTACACCAGGCTGGCCTTGGACTCAGAGAGATCCTTCTGCCTTTGACTGCAGAGTGTTGGGTTTAAAGAAGTGTACCTAGCCAGGCACAACTTATTTTTAATTGGAAGAAAATGACAATTTTTCCCAAATAACTGAGGTCTTTCCTTTCTATTAACTACAAGAATGGGGCTGATGTGTGAAGGGAAGGCTCAGTGGTTAAGAACATGCTGCTCTTATAGAGGACTTAGGTTTAGTTACCATCCATCACCTACAAGAAGGCTTCCCTCCACTGCCTATAGCTCCAGTTCCAGAGAATCCAACAACTTTCTCTGGCCTCCTTAGACACCAAGCATGTACATGGTACACATACATATGTGCAGACATCCATACATATACATACAATTAAAATAATAATAAACTCTTTAACAATCAACTACAAGAAAACATTCAGATAGAAGCTCACTCCAGATTAAAAAAAATAAAGAAAAGATAAGAATTATTTCCATCTATATAGAATTTAGCAGCTAAATCTCCCTACCTGGTTTGAGCCTCTGTAAATCCAGGGCTTTCCAGTTTGACTAGGGTATGGAGAATGTTTAATAAGTAACCATTGGATGCATGACCAGGTTAACACAGACTGATCTACTAATTCTATTAAAATCTCACCACTGATGGAGGTGTAACTGCCTATATTCAGGCAACTGGATGGACATTTTCTTTCTTTCAATTTAGAAAAGAGACCCTTCTTTTCATTTTGAAGGTTTGAAGAAACCTCAGACACCAAAACAGTATTAGGAAGAGATATAAAGACATCAGGAGCCGGGCGGTGGTGGCGCACGCCTTTAATCCCAGCACTTAGGAGGCAGAGGCAGGCGGATCTTTGTGAGTTCGAGGCCAGCCTGGTCTACAAAGCGAGTCCAGGACAGCCAGAGATATTCAGAGAAACCCTGTCTCGAAAAACCAAAAAAAAAAAAAAAAAAGACATCAGGAAACTCACCATAAAATTTAAAGATAAAATAGAAATAAAGTAATAGGAGCGATCCCTGAGCTGCTCCCTCAGTTTCCTTCCCACCCCCAGTAACCATCGTCCTATGGACACGGATATCACAGCTCTCGAGGGGCACCATGTGCCTCATCTTGCCAAATCACCTCAGGTTACCACAATTGTCACCTTCGTGACTGAAGTATCAGGTTCCTCCCAGATAAGAGCTGCGTGCTTGATGAACACAACTGACAAGTCGTACTAATTTTAGGCTTCGGACATTTTGGAGTGTGACCGTGTGTGGAAGAACCCTGTAGATAGGGTAAAGGCATGAAAAAGCTGAGCAGGTACACAGAGAAAATTGAAAAGACAGAAGAAAGAGAAATAGACCGGGGGTAGGGGAGGAACAAAGTGGAAGAGAAAGAACGGGAGTCTTTCTCTTTATTTCCAAAACGTACCCACTTTCCTGCTCAAGCCCACTAAGGCCTGGATCCTTTTCCTGCTTTTGATTTGTGAAAGTTTACCTCTGTGGCTTATTGTACATTTCCTCTTTCCGTTTATTTACTTTGGGGTTGTATCCCCAAAGATGGCCTAGGCTGGCCTTGAACTTGATCTTTCTGTTTTAGTCTCTCGCATGCTAGGTTGTTGTGTGACTTGAGTGACACTTGAACTAGTCATTGTATTACATCAGCTGAAGCTTCGTGTAGAGCAGTGGTTCTCAGGCTTCCTAACGCTGGGACCCTTTCATACAGTTCCTCATGGTGTGGGGGCACCAGCCATAAAATTATCTCATTGTTCCCATGACGTTCTTGATCTGGACATACATCTAGTTAACCCTGCGGCCCCCAGCCCTCTCACCTCCATTCGAGAGTGCTGATTATGCTTAAATAATTACCATGATGGTAGCCTTTCCTGAGCACCCTATCTAAACAGGATCAGGCTGGCATGTAGCTTGAAAGGGAGGAAAGAATAAAAGGGGAAAAAAGGAAGATACAAAAAGAAAGGAATTACTTTGTTCAAATATCGTGGCACACACTTATAGGCTCAACTACTGAAGAGACTGAGACTCAGAAAGTTTGGGAGTCAGCTAGGACAACACAGTGAGACCTTGTCTTAATAATAAATATAATTAATAAATAAATACACAAGCACCCAGCAGCCGTCATGCTCCAATCCCATATTTTCTTAGCATACATGTGTCATGTATCTTTATACCATATGTAGATGCCATGCACACACAAAGGGGGTTTGTCTATTTACTCTCTGTTAGTTCATAAGCCCCTTGAGGGCCTAGGCCTTGTCTATTTTCTGCTGTGTTGTTTCAGTTCTTTCTAGAAGAAAGGAAGCCACTCACTAAGTATTTGTAAATGGAATGAAGGAAACTGGCCAGCTGGAGGAAAGAGGTCTGTCTGGTGTTGCCCAGGTTCAGCCAGTCCCTCAAGTGTCCCTTAAACCCCTCTCTTTGTCTCTTGATGGCTGAGTGAGACTCAGTGTCCTTGTCTCTTGGGGAGTGGTACTGGTCCTCACCGTCTGTGGGAAATTTCTGGAGGTGTTTTGTGGAATCTTGTCTAAAGTATCTTAGCCAAGTAGCTCTATGTGGGAGAAGTACCCAGGGAATAGGCTCATGAGCAGTACTGGAGGGGCAGGGGACAGGCAAAGCCAGCTCAGGCTGTTCTGGGGAAGGCAGTCTTTGCAGTAGGGAGCATGAGGGCATGTTCTGGCAGGTGCCTCAGCTGGGTGCAGTTTGAGGGAGATGCTGGGTGATGGCCCAGGTTAAATTCTTGCCTGAAAAACCTGTTCTTTACCACAGGGTCTTTCTGAGGGCCAAAAGGAACAGTGCACACTGACGTCTCTCTACACCATGAAAAACTTCAGCTTCTTCTTCCTTCTTCTTTCTTTTTTTAAATTTTTTAAATTTTTTTTGATTTTTCAAGACAGGGCCTCTGTGTAACAGCCTTAGTTGTCCTGAAACTCACTTTGTACACCATGGTGGCCTCTGCCTCCAGAATGTTGGAATTAAAGGCATGTACCACCATGCCTGGCTGAAAAACTTCTTAAATATTTTGATTATGATTTTTCAACTTTGTCCAGGTTGACTACATAAATACATGGCTGGTTCCTATTCTCCAAAGGCAGTTCCTCAGGGCTGGGCAAGTATCAACGCCTTTGACCATGAACATAAGTCCCCACCGAGGGACTCAGTTCCCCACAAGTTTGTTTTGTATTATTTTCACACTGATCTGTTTGTTTATTTTGCTGTGCTAGGGATGGAGTCTACTACCTTCTGCATGCTGGCAAGCACTCAACACTGAGGTGGGAGATGGATCCCAGCTCCTTTGCTTTTGTGTGTGTGTGTGTGTGTGTGTGTGTGGTTTTGTTTGGTTTTGTTTTTTTGAGAGACAGCATCTTACTATATATCCTTGGCTGGCCTGGAACTCACAGAAATCTCTCTGTTTCTGCCTCCTAAATGCTAGGATTAAAGGCAGGTGCTATGACACCCAACTCTGTCTATTTTATATGGGTGCATAGTAGATATAATGTACTATTACCAATTATCATTCCTATAGGGGCTAATAATCACTGTTCTCTACATGAACAGAACTGATAGAATGAATCTCTCTATCGTATATATCATATATATGACTTATTATATATATGATATGCCATATCATATATATATATATGTGGCTTATTAGAATGGCTTACAGGCTGTGGTCCAACTAGTGTAACAAAAGCTGTCTACCAAGGGGAGGTCCACCAGACTAGTTGTCTCAGTTGGTCTTTAGTACACACTGGAAGCCCAAAGAAGTGGGTTCTAATGCCAGTGAAGGCATGGACTTGACAGGGAGAACAAGCAGGCAAGAAGAGCAGCTTCCTTCTCCCATGTACTTTATCTAGGCTGCCAGCAGAAGGTGAGGCACAGATTAAAGGCAGATCTGTGCACCTCAGGGAACTGGATCCAAAGGTGGTCTTCACACTTCAGATGATTCAGTTAAGAAAAACCCCTCTAGCCTGGTGAGGTGTTGTATTCCTTTAATCCCAGCACTTGGGAGGCAGAGGCAGGTGGATCTCTGTGAGTTTGAGGCTAGCCTGGTCTACAGAGTGAACCCAGGACAGCCAGAGATACACAGAGAAACCCTGCCTAGGAAAAAAAACAAACGAACAAAAAACAAAACAAAAAAAAAAAAAGAGGAAGAAAGAAAGGAAAAACCCCTCACAGGTGGACCCAGCCACATGAATTTTAGTTTCAGATGTGAACAAGTTCACAACCAAGAATGACAATGTGCTTTTTGGAAAATTATTACATTTTCTAACATAAGCATTACATTGATCTTTGTTGAAATGACTTCTAATCTCTTTCTTCAGGTTACTTGGGGATTTGTCTGTTGTTTCTAGGTATTTGTTAGGTTTGTTCTTTGAGACAAAGTCTCAGTATGTAACCTGGACTGGCTGGGAATCCATGCCCTCCTGCCTCACCTTCTACAGTACTGGGATTACAGGCGAAAGCCGCCACAACCGACTTATTCTGTTTATGTCTCTATCTTTGGCCCACTTTTGTTCCTGTCATCTCCTTTTATAGTCTTTGCAGAATGACCATGATATTAATTTGGGAAGTCTGTTTCCTAGACTCATTAACCACAAATTCTTTTAGTAATTTCTTTGTCTAATGAACACATGTTAAGTGCTGTTGCATCAGGATAATTTAGTAAGCTAAAGATGTAAGAGGAACTTGGATGAGAACCAAGCAGTGAAGGGGATAACAACAGCTTTAACTACACTGGTCCAACACTTCCGAGGGATGTCCTCAGGAGGCTCGCTGAGAAGAAGACCGAGTTGCAGAATGGGTTCTAATGTCTTGCAGAAGAGTGAACGGGGGAGTGGGCACAGCATGTGTAGAGGCCCCAGAGAGTATGTGACAGCAACAACAGGAACAAGCAGAAGGAAGGTCAATAGTAGGACTCGGGGCTCAGATGACGCATGCAGGGCCTTGGGACTACTTCTGAAACTCTGGGCAAAGAGTGTTGCTTAAACAAAGTAAAAGGAGAAGCTATATCAATTTGAAGGTATGAGTTTAATAATATGTGCCTTTCAGTGAAAAAAATCCAAGCAATAAATTGGTAAAGTAGACATACAATTAGAAAAATATTTATCTATACTAAAAGAAAAAACAAGAAATAAAAACACATTTTATTATGTAAAACCATTTTATAAGAGTAAATTATTATTGTCTTATAAGGAGAAAAAGTGATTTACCTAAGCAGCTAACTTAATCAGACCATCTGCTGCCCTCAGTGGGGTTTTGTGTCAGGTCCAAGTTGCTGTCTCCCAGGCCTTCATGCCCAGGACACCAGGTGGCACTTGATTCAGCAGAAAAGAAATTCTCAGATGGATCTAAGGTGTCTCCTATGGGAGTGCCACTGGACGATTCCTTTTATCCTTCACAGCAAGAGAAGTGCCTCGTTCCCTGGCAACAAGCACACGGCCTTCTGTCAAGTCTGTTCCCTGGGAATTGTGCATTGTATTTTGTGATTTTTTTCCCTATTACTTTTTTGTTGTTGTTTGTTTGTTTTTAGGTAAGGAAGTCAAGAGATGGGACACACTGGGCTGTCCAAGTACTCCATTATCATGGTATAGCTAACAATAATTGCACAAATCCTAAGACTGATTACATGTGACTGGGTGTTGTTCACATTCGGATACTCCTCATACCTCACACTTTACATGAAGAGATCCAAAACATTCTAAATTCCCACACTGAATTACAGGCTCTGACCCAAACCAAACTCCACTCATTCTTCTAATGTCCTCCCAAGAAATTTAAGAGATAAAATCCAGATACTGACCTGGAACAAGTAAGATCCTTAAAAACTGGAAACAGGAAAGATAGGAGTTCAATATGACTTGTTTTTGTTTTTGTTTTTTTCAGTATGCTTTGCAGTCTTGGCACACTTTTATTGTTGTTTTTGTTTCTGGTAAACATGCATTCTAATGGTAATAACAACAACAAAATAGAACAGATGACTCGAGATTTCCATTGAGCCATTGTGAGGATAAGGCGCCCTTTCCACTGCCGGTCTATCACCGGGGTTTTGTTTGTTTTTCTTTTTAATTTTTAGACAAGATCTCATTATGTACTTACTCCTAGCTAGTCTGGAACTTGCTATATAGACCAGGGTGACCTCAGACTCTCTGAGATCTACCTACTCTGTCCTGAGTGCTGGGATTAAATGTGTTTTTTTTTTTTTTGGTTTTTTGAGACAGGGTTTCTCTGTGTAGCCCTGGCTGTCCTGGAGTCACTTTGTAGACCAGGCTGGCCTTGAACTCACAGTGATCTGCCTGCCTCTGCCTCCCAAGTGCTGTGATTAAAAGCATGTGCCAGCACCGTCCAGCTTTTTTTTTTTTTAAACAACAGGGTTTCATACATCCCAAGCTGACCTCGAACTCAGTATGTAGTAGAGGAGGGCCTTGAACTCCTCATCTTCCTGTCTTCCCCCTCCAAGTGCTGAGCTACAGTCCAGCCTTTGTTTTTGTTCTGTACTCTTGTTATCCAGCCCAGACTGGTCTCCAACTCCAGATCCCTCATCTTTAACTTTCCAAACACTGGGATAGGTCTGTGCGCCCGGGGAACCTTGGCCAAGATGCACATATTCTCTGACCCTCGATTTCTTCTTTCATAGCATGTGTCATTTCTCACTTTCTCCTAGGATGACTGTGAAGGCCAACACTCCCAGCAGAGGTGTCCCTCGGGGAGCCTCGCAGGGATGCCAGGGGTTTTCCTGAGGGATGACCATGGAGAGGTGCTGGAACCCTCTAGTATATCTGCCCACCCTACTTTCTGTTGCCAGACCCCTCTTCATCCTGGAAACGGTGAACTTCCCTGTGAAGGCCCTGAGCACACTACCAAGAGAAATGATAGATCAGAATTAATTATTAATGATGATCAGAAATGATGAATCAGATAGCGATAAACCAGGATTACTGGATTTTCAACTATTATCTGAATGACATTTATTTTCTTTAAAAAGTATTAATTTGCATAAGCATGTGCATTCATGTGCATGTGGTTTGCAATATGTGTGTCTGCTGTATGCATACGCGGAAGACAGACGAGGATGCTGACTGTCCTGCTCTACTGTGCTTTACCTTCTTCCCTTGAGATAGGTCTGTCACTGGATCTGGAGCTAGACTGGCAACCGGTAAATCCCCAGCGACACTTCCATCTCTGTCCCCACAACACTGGGGCTCCAGGCCTGTATGGCCACGCCCAGTTTTTAACATGGTCCTGGGGGTTTATTGTATCAGGTCCTCATGAGAAATGAGCATTCTTACCCACTGAGCCAGGTCCCTGACCCGCACATTTGTTTCCCAACCTTATCAACTAGAGGCTCCTTTGTGCTGCCACAGCCAAATGGCAAATCAAATTTAACAGCCTGGAGATAAACAAAAGGGTTAATAAAATAGCTCCTCTCCATTGCCAACGTGAGGATCATCATCTTTCATCCGAGTGGCAACAAGTGAGGTGCTTTGGAACTTCTCATCCTTGTAGCTGTGTAAGTACTACAATCCTTGGGAACTCTTGAGTCAAGACTCTCTTACTTCTCACATTCTCCTAGCCATATCTTAAAGTGACAACTTTGTGTTAATTTTGCTGTCACAGTCTAAAGGCTACGGTGAGCAAACACTGAAGGCAAGGTACATATGCTTATACCGTTCTCTTGTTTCTTATTTCTGTGTCTGCAGTACTGGGCATGGAACCTGGGACCTCACACATGATGGGAAAGAGACACTGAGTTGTGACTCAGCTTCCACGTGCTTAGCAACAACAAAACCCAACTTTGAGCAGGACGTGGTGGCTCCTGTCTATAAGCCCAGCACTGAGGACCGAGTGAGGGTCAACTTGAGCTACAGAGCTTTCTGTTGCAACAAAAAACAAACAAACAAACAAGCATAAGACACCTATGGATATTTAAATGGAAGTGAGAATTTTAACATTTAGCTGTTATAAATTGTAATGAAAAAAATTTTTTTGAGACAGAGTCCTATGTAGCCAAGGCTGGCTTGAATTCCATATATGTATACATTATATATATAATATATAACATTATATATAATCCCATATATACATGATATACACACACATATATATGATAATGACCTTGAACTTCTTACCCCCTGCTTCCAGGTCCTAAGTGCTGGGGTTAAGTGTGGCACTGCACCCCGTTCATGCAGAGCTGGGAATAGAACCCAGCACTTCATGCATTCAAGGCGATGCATTCTCTCTACTGTGCTACATCTCCGGCCCCTAGGTTATATTTTTAGACTTATTTTACTTTATGTGTATGGGTGATTTGCTTACATGTGTGTGACAGGCGAATGCCTAGTGCCCACAGAGGTCAGAAGAGGGAGTTGGAGTCCCCGGAACTGGGGTATATGGATGGCTGTGAGCCACCACGTGAGTGCTGGGAACAGAACCTGTGTCCTCAGAACCATCTCTCCAGCCCCCACCGCTAAATGTTTTGTTTATCTGGTTGTGTCAGGTCTGTTCTGACTAGAGACTCTGCTTTTGTTTCTATTAGAGACTCTAATGTTCCTGTGACACACTCTCACTCACAGAAACAAGTCGAACCCTAATGACACAGCAACAGTAAAAGTCCATTTAGGAAAAAATGATTCCGCCTGTGTTTTTTCTGACCATGCTTTCTCCTGACACTTTGGGCTCCACTCCTTTTCAAATGCCCCCCTCTCCTCCATCTGGCTTCCTGTCAGCATGTGGCTGACCCCATGCTGGCATAACTCATTTTTACAGGCTTTTTTTCCTTCTCTTCTTCATCTTCCTCATCTTCCTCCTCCAGTCTCAAATGCCCCTCAAGAAGTTATTTATCAACATGCAAACTTCTCTCCTTCCCCCCTCCCCCCCAGCTCAGGAAACTCTTCCCTCAGTGGTTTTTGGTTAGAAGCCCTCTTATAGGTCCTGTTAGGACAGGGATGACATTTAATCTATCTGTTCCCAGCTATCACAGACCTTATAGCTCTAAGCCAAACACAATGGTCAAAATTCTGGAGCACTGGACCATCCTAGGAGGATGGATTTAAACTTGATGAAGGTTCCTTTTCACCCTGGACTCATCCTTTCTCTTGGGAAGCAAAACTTCACCTCTCAGACGTCCAAAGCCCTGTCAGTCCAGTCACAACACGTCCATCAATGAAGCCTTCCTTAGTGGAGTGTTCTCTTAATTCACTTTCATCTGTTGGTCCTGTTGTCTTTTTTTTTAGATTAAAAATTGTCCAAAGTATCCTAAACTTGATTTTGCAATTGTTATAGATTTGCCAGATGGATTTTCCCCCCTTGTTTTTTTGTTTAAGTCTTTAGCAATTTGCTGTATAACAAATGAAAAATGGCTTCCAATGTGTCTTTAACCCCCATTTAAGGCAAAAACATCATTTTCACCAGTAGATGAGGACAACTTATCTCTGCTCCTTAAAATAGCTCACTTTAATGTTATTTGACAGTCTTAAAGAATTCTGTGCTAATTATAACCCTTCACATTATCAAAGGAACGGCAGCTTACATTTGAAAAGAAGGGGCTGGCTTTCGATTTAGCAAGTGAATGGATCTTATTATTTCACTTTCTCCTTGCCATTCATGGTTAAGCAAAAGGTAAACAGTGAAGTCTGTGATGCCAAGAACTTGGGAGTTGGGGAAGAGGATCAAGAGTTCAAGGTCATTCTCAGCCACACAGCAAGTTTAGTCTATGTTGGGCTACCAGAGACCCTGTCTGAAAGAAACAAAACAAAACAAAAAATGATAATAAAAGAGTGGGGAAAAAATGCAGTAGGAGGTACCAGTCACATACAATTCTCAAAATGTTTTTCTGAGCCAGTAAATTAGAAGGAGAAATAGAATGCTAAGACTTGAAAGCAGGGTTATGCTATGAATCTCAGAACTTCTGGCATCCAATTCCATTGAGACATTCATATTTCTCTATTTTGAGCCTGAGCATCAAGAAATGTATTTCTTCTTTCATGAAATTCTGAAAAAATGCCTGCCCTTAGAGGTATTGCAGAAGTGGCTGCTGTGTCACATGTGCATCAGTAGGTGGCAGAGAGAAGAGAGGCTGTGTCTACAATCTGTGTTCCGACCTATGAACACATGAATGAATAGTAGCCTAACATTCCCTGAAAAAAGCAAGCCTGAGACCAACACCAGTTTGGTGCCATGGAGCCTGGAGAGGAAGCCAGCCTGTGATGACCACCAGTCCAGCACCAGGCAAGCACCAGATGGGCTCCCAGGACAGGAAGCAAGCCAGAGACTAGAGGAACCTTGTCTGGCATGGGATGTGGGGGTTGCAGGCCAAGAGCCAGGGCTTTGGGTTGGGCCACCTCAATATATACCCCATGAACGAACTATTGGAGTGCATGAAGAGGCCAGTTCCACACACCCAAAATTACAGGATCTCCATGACACAGGGCAACAACAGTATATCTGAGAGGAATCCCAATGAGGTTCCAGTATTGACAAAGTAGCTGAAGCCAGAGACCTTGTACCAGACCAAGGAATCATTATAATGAACATTTGCAAGCAAGAAAGTGTGGACAAAAGGGAATATTGTGGGGTACCCTAGGACACACTGCAGCTTCCAAAATGAGGTTTTTTGTTTTTGTTCCTTTTTTTTTTCTGTTGGAAGAGGTTGTAAGAGTGGGGGGCAGGTCTGAGGGGAGGTGGGAGATGGGAGGGAACAGGGTGCGTGTTGTGAAATTCACAAAATAAAAAACAATAAAAAGATTTTTAAAATTCTGAGGGATGAAAAGGAAAAAGTAAGAGCTTTCAGAGGACAGAGGGGCGCTAACAGATTACAGACAACCCATTAAAGGAACTGCTGGGCTAAGGCGGTAGCTCGGTTGGTGGTGTATTTATCTAGCATGCAGAAAGCCTTGTGTTCTGCCCCTAACACCACACAAAACTGGGTGTGATAGTGCATGCCTATAATCCCAGCAATCAGAAGGTAGAGGCAGGAACACCAAAAGTTAAAGGTCCTTCTCAGGCTACATAGAGAGTTTGAGCCATCCTGGTCTACCTGAGACCCTATCTCAAAACAGAAAATAAGGGCTGAAGAGATGGCTCAGTTGTTAAGAGCTCTGGCTGCCCCTTCTGGAGGACTTGGGTTCAATTCCCAGCACCCACATGGCGGTTCACAACTGTCTGTAACTCGTGTTTCAGAGGATCCAACTCCCTCACACATGCAGGCAAAACACTAATGTAGATAAAATAAAAATAAATAAATTATTTTAAGAAACCCCAGAAAATAAAGGGAACTGCTGGGAAATGTCCAGATTTCTTCTTCACTGCTTTCCTCTCTTCCATTAGTCTGTCTTCTCATATTTAAACTCCCAGTTCCAAAGGGAGATTTAGAAGCTGTTTGGAAATACATTAAGTCAGACAATGCTAGATGACTTTTTCTTTTTTTAATTAGAGGAGCAGCGTGGGAGGAGTAGAGGGAGAGGGTCATTAAAGTTCTGTTGTGGGTGAGGCCAGCCCAGGAGTTGCTTGAGCTCTTAGGAGAAATTATTTTAAAGCTTTCATTAATTCTCCAGTTCATTTCAGTGGTTTCATGAGCATCAAAGATATTTTCTCTGCAGCAAATATTTGTACAGGGGTGCTGTGTCAACAGTGAGAGGCTCTGGATTTCAACAAATAGTCCGATGCGTCTTGGGACATGCAAAAGCTGAAGGCAGGGCCTGCCACACCCTGGAGAAAGAAGTCAGTCCCCCCTGTAGCTCTCCAAACAAGCCAAGCGGGTACTTTTTGCTGTGTGGATGCAGGACACAGGACTGGGGATGTGGCTCAGAAGCAGAGCACTCCCTCAGCGACGGGAAGGAAGCCATGGATTCCATTTCCAAAAGGGGGAGCACGGGTGTTGTTGGGGGCATCATAGAAACAACTTCCGGTCATAATAAACATGGGCCATAGTTGACTAACCAGAGCTGGAGCTGAGATGTTGATGCTCTTATTAGAACTTTAGCGCCTCTCCACTGTAGAAATCTCTGAGGTCTTATGTCTTCCTCCTAGCTTGGACCCTTATGAGGACTCCTGAGACTCTGGGATCAAGTCCAGACTAGATTCTACCAAACTTGAATCATAGCTGGGAGCGTCTAGTAGGGGAGCTGGATATGAAGAGTGCGTGTACATGCTGTGGCGTGAAATGTGGGATCTGGGCAGTACGCATGGTGGAGACCAACGCACCAATCCAAAGTCTTCCCTCACAGGTCCTCAGACAACGCTGGAAGTGTTGGCCAGGCCTTCGCCCTAATCCCATGTGGCTGACAAACTGCTCCGCATTGTTCTAGTCGCAGGAAGAAACCCTGAGCTCTTGGGACAACTTGTGCCTACTTTCATTGCTATCTGTCTCCCCAAGAGTTTTGTGAAGTTAGTTGCCTTGTCAGAGTCTGAGCTTCCTATGCTCCAGGCCTAAGTCCTAACGATATCTGGAGTGTGGGTGTGCGTGTACATTCACACGCACTCATACGGAGGCCAGAGATTCATGTCTGGTGTCTTTCTTAATCGCTCTCCACCTTAGTTTTTGAAACAAGTTCTCTCTGAACCGGACCAGCGAGTTGCAGTGATCCCTCTGGACCCACTTCCCCAGAGCCAGACCTGGGGGTGGTGAGCAGCACCTCCACGCTCAGCTCTTATGTGGGTGCTGGGGGCCAAGCATGTCTGTGCTTACACGGTGAGCACTTGACCAACTAAGACATCTTTACCAGCCATGGATATTTTAAAGAACATTAAAGATTTGTGTTCTAGTGCCTTGGGACTTACATCCTTTATATCTGACATCATCATAGGGGTTAAACAAGTTCATATATGCATCATGCATATATGTGAACATACATATATATGTGTGTATGTGCGTATGTGTGTGAACACAGCATGATGCTTGTCTTATAGTGAGCATTAAATATATTTAATAAGCATGTGTCAGTGTCTTAGGGTTTCTGTTGCTGGGACAAAACATCATGACCAAAAGCCACTTGGGAAGGAAAGGGTTTTTTCCATTTATACTTACACATCCCAGTTCGTCATGGAAGGAAGCCCAGGCAGGAACTCAAGCAGGGCAGGATCCTGGAGGCAGGAGCTGATGGAGGAGAGTGCTCACTGGCTTGCTCCTCATGGCTTGCTCAGCCTGCTTTCTTTTACCATCCAAGACCACTGGCCAGGGGTGGCATCATCCTCTATGTCTTGGGTCTACCCACACCAGGGACCAATCAAAAAAACGCATCACAGGCCAGTCTGGTGATTTTCTCAGTTGAGGTTCCTTCTTCCAAAATGGCTAGCCACACAATCAGCATCCATAGTATTTGTTTGTGATAAAGCTTGAGACCTCTTATTTTTAATTTTATTGATCAGTTAAGGACCATATACCCAGGTGGACGAGGTGCCCACAGTGGATGAGGTCCTCCCCATTGATCATTACTTCAAAAAAAGGGGCCTACAAATTCGCCGCTGGATGAAGGCATTTTCTCAATTGGACTTACTCTTCCTAGATAACTCCAGCTTTTGTCAAGTTGACAAAAAAATATCAGCCAGAACATGATGTAAAATAAGGAGAGTCTGAAGGGAATAAAAATTATTAAAGACCCCCTAAATGGGCAGTAGGGCCAGGCCAGCTGCCAGGTCCCAGGAACTTAGCTGACCATAAAAAGGGTGAAACCAAGAATAAAGGTCAATTGGGCCTCAGGCCCCCAGGGTTTCAGGAACTGGCTGACCACAAAGTAGATAACAAAACAAGATTAGATTCATTCCTGAGAAAAACAGATGTAGGATGTTTCCTGCTGACTAACTAATGGGCTGGTACATTCCACCTGTATTTCGCCTCCCCCTTGAGTTGTGGTAAACAATGGGCTGGGCTGGTACTTCCCACCTGTAATTTCCCCCACCCCCTTAATCTGTGGTGCTCCCCTATAAAATACTCTACTGTCCCCAAAATCGTGGTTGAGGCTCCTATCCCTGCGTGGGATACGGGATACGAGTGGCGCCCTCAGTGCACTGAGACCCCCTTCCCTCCTCTTCCCTCCCCTTCCTCCCCCTTCCCCCCGAAATAAACCTCTTGCGATTGCATCAAGATGGTCTCTTGCGAGTTTTGGGGCAGCCGTGATATCCTGAGTGTCGGGTGAGGAACTTCCCTCCCCCAGGTCTTTCAAGTCAACAGCCAACAGCACCAAATAATTATACTACTGTCTTTCTACACATAACAGACTTAAACAGGAAGAGAACATCCTAAATTCTATCTAAAAATAAAGGTGATAGACATACAGCGATCATTGCTTTTCTTACTAGATTGAGAAACCCTGTCTGAACACATTTTACATGAATCATAAGACTACTTAACCCACAGCCAGTATGTTGTTTTCTTAAGTTCTCAGTTAGAAGTTTGTTTTTTCAGCTGACTGGATTTGTCTTAGGCACCCTGGAGGCAGAAAGCGACAATCTGTTCCTCATCTAAAGCATTTCAGTTAATATAGATAGAAAACCCTGAGACTTTCATGTACCCCTTCTTTAAATCTGACTATCTCAGCATTCTGTGTGGAAACCCTGGGAAGACAGTGGGCTGTCCAGCTTGTTTTTACAACAAGCTTTGTGGTCTTCCAGGCTGGGAGGATTCTGTTTAAAGCATGTACACTGTGAATCACCGTTTCAAAGGAAAATAACAAATACAGATGCCAGCCAAGCAATTTGTAAGGCTGGGTGGCTGGCACAGATCCAGGAAATAGCAAAAAAAACAACCAACGCAAAAACAGGGTCGGGTGTCTTGATGTAACCCAAAGTAACAGTGCAGTTAGTCAGGGCAGACAGGACGGAGGAAACCATGTCAGGGAGCAGAACCCAGAAGTGGAATTGCTTTGAGGAGCCAAGCGACCTTTGATGACAAACACCCCTGAGACTCTGAGAAGGTTCAGGATGGATCTTGTGGCAATTTCAATGAGAAGCCTTTCCCATAGGCTTAGGTACTTGAACTCTTGGCTCCCAGGTGGTATTTGTCTTAGGGTTTCTATTGCTTTGATAAAACATCATGAACAAAAGCAATTTGAGGAGGAAAGCCTTTATTTAAGCTTACAGTTTCACATCACAGTCTATCAGCAAGGAAAGTCAGGGCAGGGACTCAAGACAGAAACCTTGAGGTGAGGCATGGAGGGGTGCTGCTCACTGGCTTGCTCCCCCTGGCTTTCTCAGCCTGCTTTCTTTTACACTCCAGGACCATCTGCCCAGGGATGGCACCACCCACAATGAACTCAGTCCTCCTTTATCAATCTCTAATTAAGGAAATGCCCCACAGAGTTACCTGCAACCTAATCTTAAGGAGGCATTTTTTGAAAGTTCCTTCCTCTCCAACAACTTGTATCAAATTGACAAGAAAACTACCCATCTGAGGGAAGGTATCTGGTGAGGCTGTGTGATTTTAGAAGGTGTTGCTTTGCTGGAAGAAAGTTTTCACTGAAATTTGGTGTTAAGTGTTTGTAGTCTTGCCCCATGTGGTAGTTTGAATGAGAATGACCCCCATAGGCCCGTAGATTTGAATAATTGGTCACCAGGGAAGGGCACATTTTGAAAGGATTAGGAGGAGTGGTCTTGTTAGAGGAAGTGTGTCACTGGGGGTGGGCTTTGAGACTTCAGAAAGCCCATGCCAACCCCAGGTCTTCTCTTTTGGATAAGGATGTAGTTCTCAGCTACTGTCCCAGTGTCTGCCTGCACCCTGCCATGTTTCCTGCCATCATGACAATGGACTAAACATCTGAAAGTGTAAGCCAGTCCCCAATTAAATGCTTTCTTTTATAAGAGTTGCTGTGGCTATGGTGTCTCTTCATAGCCACAGAACACTGACCAAGACACCCATTTCCTGTTCACTCTCTGTTTTATGGATGAGGATGTGAATCTCAACTTCATGGTGTAGCCACCGTGCCTGCCACTTGCTGTCATGTCTCCCTGCCATGGTGAACTGTTCTTCCTCTGGAACCACAAGGAAAACAACAACAACAACAACACCTCTTTCTTTCTTGCTTTGCTTATGGTGGTTTATCACAGCAGCCACAGAAAAGCAATTATTTGCAGGTCTGGACAAGCAGGCACCCAAGCTCTTCAGAAGTGCTTGGTTTCCCTTAGGAAACCAGTTCTGCACAAAGACTGATTAATCTTAGTAACACAACCCATACAGATTCCTATGGTTCCTCTCATGCATTTCATGACCCTTTTGTAAAGAAAATTTAGACAAGGTCTCATATGGCCCAGGATGGCCTTGAACTCACTGTGTAGGCAAGTGTGACCTTCAATTCCTCATTTTCCTGCCTCCACCTCCACAGTGTCATAATTTCAAGCATGTATCACTCCTGCTTTATGCAGCACCAGGGATCGAACCCAGAGTTTTGTGCATGCTAGGCTAGTACTCTACCAACTGAGCCACACCTTCAGTCCTTATGATCTTTTTCTCACTAGTTGTATCCAAATGACTGACCCTTACTGAGCTTCTAGCGTCAGAATACTATCTTCCCGTTGGAGCTATGTTCTTCACAGACTGGGGTTATTTACATGTACTCCAGCCACTGAGGCACACCAAGAACCTGCAATATGACAACAGCACCTAGCAGATGTTCATTCAATGCTTGGTGAGTGAACAAAGGAACAAACAAGAACCAAGTGCATGCTTAAGTGCTCTGTGCTTACCAGCTCACTCACTCTTCTTCGCCGTCCTGGGAGACAGCTGGTTATCGTTGTTTCTGCTTTACATTGAGCAAACTGTGTGCCAACAACGTAACTCATTTAGCCAAAGGCCACAAACCAAGCAATCTGGTTCCTAAGTTCACTGAATTTGTCATGATTAGTCTTAGCATCACATACTCCTTTGTAGTTTTTCCTTAGTCCCCTCGCCCTTAACTTCCTATAGCATTCTTCTAATAAGTCAAAGTAATTTATACACAAGCCTAAATGCAAAAGGAAGTCACTACTTTATTTTATTTATTTTTTTATTTCTGGGCAGGCTTCTAAGTAACCCAGGTTGGCTTGGAACTCTTGACCTTCCTGCCTCAGGCTCCCGAATGTTAGAACTTCACGGGCAAAACCACAGCACCTCATTTCATTTTGCTCTTTTTATTCATTTATTTTTAAACATTGCAACTTTTTTTCTTTTTCTTGTTGTTTTTCAAGACAGACTCACACTATGTAGCTCTGGCTGTCCTGGAACTCACTCTGTAGACCATGCTGGCTTTGGACTAACAGAGATCTGCCTGCTTCTGCTAGGACTAAAGGTGTGCGCTACCACCACCCAGCTAAACATCCTCATTTTTAAAATTTAGATTTATTTATTTTGTGTTTAGTGTTTTGGCTGCATATAAGCATGTGCCCTCACATGTGTGCCTGGTACCTACAGAGACCAGAAGAGTGTGTCAGATTTCCTGGGACTGGAGTTGTGGACAGTTGTAACTGATCTTGTGGGTGCTGGGAATTGAACCGGGGTCCTCTTCAAGAGCAGCCGGTGCTCTTAACGCTGAGCCATCTCTCCAGTCCCGATTGTGATTTTTAAAACAACCATTAAACAGTATTCTTACTTCTTATACCAAAGGCCTTAAATTAGCTTAGCTGTTGAAAAAAGCTAAGACTAGAGAATGAAAATATTACTTCAAAGAGAACTATAAATTCACATATTCTTCCAAGAGATGATATAATAGTATTTTCATAAAAATTAATACTCTAAATTTTACCATATCAAAGGATAAAAAATAATTTTTCTTTTCTTTATTTTTCTCCCCTTCCCCTACCCACAGAACCATTTTGAAGAAGTAAATAATATGAGGAACAATTGCCCAGGCCATAAAATTATAAATATTTCTTTAATCCTTAAATTTCTAATCCAGGTCTTTACATAGGGAAGACAATGATCCCACCCTCTTGTTGAGTTGCCAAATCACCTCAGGTTTTAAGGAATATTTCCCAATGTCTGTACAGAATGGCAGAGCAATAGGGCCTTTCCAAAAGTGATCTCCATCCCCCAAGAGAGCATCTCTAACCCATAATCAATATCCTACTGTGACACCCACTGATCCTCGAGCTTCTCTTTAGTCTCTCTCTTTTGTGTTTGTTTTTTTGAAACAGTGTTTCTTTGTGTAGACCTGGCTGTCCTCGAACTCTCTCTGTAAACCACGCTGGCCTCAAACTCAGAGATTTTCCTGCCTCTGCTTCCCAAGTGCTGAAATTAAAGGTGTGGGCTACCTCACATGGCCTGGGTCTCATTTTGTAACACTAAAAATTGCACTAATTGGAGTCCATAGGATATTAAATTAAAAGAAAAATAAGCGGAAGTTGGGGGATAAGGAGGTAGGGGTGGATCTAGGAAGAGTGAAGGGTGAGGGTGAATGTGATCAAAATACATTAAGTGAAATTCTCAAAGAATTAGTATTTTTCTTAATTGAAATAAATTAAATACCTCACCTGCCTGCAAGATGGCCCAGTAAGTAAAGGGAATTGCCATCAAGTCTAACAATTTGCATTTAATCTCTTAGTGCACAGGTAGAAAGTGAGTACCAACACTGATAAGTTGTCCATTGACCTCCATACATGTGCAGTGGCAAACACATGCATGAATACACACACATGCCCTTCATTCAAACATCTGCAAATGCATATGCACACCTGAGTATAGAAATACCTCCAAATATAAATTTTGTGTAACAACTTTCTCTGAAGTAAAATCATCTGTCTTGGAAGTAAGATTGTTAAGACTCAGGGTATTCTAAAAAAAAAAAAAAAAGTACAACAGGGAAACTTGTTCAGCTCAGGAAGCAAACAACTCAAAAGCTTCAGGAAGTCTCTGAAACTGACAAGAGTCTCTGAGCTCTCGACTTCCAAGCACAAATCAGTAGTAAGGACTGCTGACACAAGCTGAGCTGCCAGGAAGAAGCAGATTCCTGGAAAGCTGCCTGGGAGAGAGAGGCTCAGACCAACGAGCCACCTGGAAAGGACACTTTGTATCCTGCTGGGCTGCCTTCAGGCTGTGTGGAGCACTACAGGCTTTTAGCTCTCATGAACTGCCGTCCACGCCAGGGTGGGTTTTGGTCATGCCATTGTCTTTGGGTCATTTCTGCTCCTGGAAATAACCCCTCACTCATACTCCAGTAATGAACCCCAAATAAAACAGATTAGTTCAGCAAGTTGGATTTTGGTGGTATCTGTATTTTGTTCTGTTGTTGGTCCATGTCTGGGGTGAGGGGATGTTCGTTCACACTTCCCCAGGATGAGTGTTACACAACAAAACGTAACACACACACACAACAATATGTAACCGCAATAGTAAGTGTTCTATGCTGTCACAATTCGCAGGCTCTCAGCGGGCTGAAATCAACCAGCAAAGTTCCAAAAGGAGACCCAAAGCAACACAAAGATAATACTGCTTTTTTTTTTCTAAAACTCTTGTGAACGTGATTCTACATGCACATATTTAATAGACATTACCCTTTGAAAACACATGTACAGACTGAGGACACTATCAATGCCACTCCAAAAAAGGTCATGATCATGAAAGAATAGAAATATGGAACCCACTCTATACAGGTTCATGTTCTATATAGGCCAAAATGAATTTAGTTGACTGCTCTATGATATTACTTTATTTAAAATAAGCTGTTTTCCTTTAATAGTCCCAGGTGAGAACACTGTCTGCCACCAGACACAGAATCTGAGAGGAGAGGCCTTTTCTTCCCTTTCTCTCATCAAAGGAAACACGTTTGTGTCTCCTTTGCATTTCTGAAGAAACGTGGGAGCATTCTCACCGTAACAACCAATTCTTCAACTCCACAGGAACAAACGGGTGTCTTTCCATTGAATCACCACACTCTCTCCCTGGAGTAAGGATGGCCCCACAGGTTAAGGATTCAGTCCCACAAGACTGTCGCTGCCTCAGACACCAACCTTCGTCAGTCCATTCTAACCGATTGGCTGCAAAGCCGGGGTTACTGTGCGCGCCCCTCAGGATTGAGCATCCTTATTGGTTTGTGGGAAGGTATGTCAAAAGGATACGCGTGAATGGCAGATGAGTAGATGCCTAGGATGAGGTCCAGCAGCGCTCCAAGTGCAGAAACGTCACATCTGCGAAAGTGAGTGAAAATGAGAGTGTTGCCTTCCTGTGAGCAGGGCCACGCCATTTTGAAAAGCCCCTTCACTCTGAATGGTGACAATTCACATAACCACAGCAGTCTGAGTTCCAGAACTAACTTCTCTAGTCTCTGGTTCTCCCTGCCCCACGAGCCTCAGTCATGGCCACCAGGGTCAGGAAAGATGAGTATCCACTAACTGATGTTTGTTCTTTTTTCTTTTCTTTTTTTTAAATTTTATTTTATGTGTATTGGTGTTTTGAACCCGGGTCCTCTGGAAGAATAGTCGGTGCTCTTAACTGCTCAGCCATCTCTCCAGCCCTCTGATGTTCGTTCTTTAACTGACTCACTGGTTGTGGCAACTCTTGGCCAAAGGAACTTCTCACCCTCCTTCCATGCTCTCTACTTCTGCCGTGTAAACAACAACAACAAAAAACCCAGTTTGTAGGTAAGTGGTAAGCAGATTCTTACAGCAGCCCCTCAGGATATTTTCCCACAAAATAAAGGTATTGACAGTCACTCGTTGCTTCTCTGTCTGTCTTTCTTGCCGCCCTTTCACTTCTTAGTGGATTGATACCTTCACTGAACTCAAAGATCTCTGAGTCATGTTTCTTAAAGGGTTGTTGTTTTTTTTTAAATGTACATTGGTGTTCTGCCTGCTTGTGTGTGTGGGGTTGTCAGATCCCCGGAACTGGAGTTACAGACAGTTGTGAGCTGCCATGTGGGTGTTGGGTTAGGGTTGGGTTAGGGTCCTTTGGAAGAGCAGCCAGTGCTCTTAACTGCTGCACCAACTCTCCAGCCCCCTACCTAGGGGTTTTATGTAAGGATTTTGTTACATAGATAACTGCTATGGTTTGGACTCTCATTGTTTTCCAAGTCTTTGTACTGGAGCTTGGTTACCTGCCTGTGGTACTATTGGGGCCTTTAGGGGTGGGGCCTAGTGAAGGAAGGAAGTTCATTGGGGAGTAACCATGAAAGGGTTATCGAGAGCCTGACTCTCTCCTTCTAATCCCCCCCTTTCTCCAGCCATATGTTGGGGGCAGTTTTGCTCTACCTTACTACCTTACTGTGGCAGTGTGATAGGCCAGAGAACAACAGAACCAAACAGCAATGGACTAAAATCCCTGAACCATGAGCCAAACAGATCTTTCCTCCATATAAACTGTTTCAGGAATTATGTCACAGCAAGGAAGTCTAGAACTCTGAGGCTGATGAAATTATTGGCCACTGGTGTCTGAACTCAGTCTCCAGCCTGTCCCTCTTTCCTTAAGCTTTGGAGCCAGGTTGAACGCTCCCATCCCTTAATCACGTAGTTGGCTCCTCTGTCAACTGGACCCATCTTGAGGCCACTTGGATCACAGCCACCTGCTAGCTCATTAATAGACACACCCATCGAGCTGGAGACTGCAAGGCCCTGGGAAACCCTTGTGTCAGGCGTTGGGCAATGAGACTGAATATTTTAGTGGAACCTGGCCCTATCACACATCACTGTGGAAGTTACAGGGGTTTTAGGAATTGTTTTGTGTTGGGTACAAGGTTCAGAGACTCGATACCTTGTCATAGTACATCATACTTTTAACCAAATATGCCTCATGGATCTTTCTCCTTTAAAGATTTGTTTTGGTTTTATTTTGTGAATCTGAATTTTATTACGTGAATGAATCTGTGTGTGTACGCATGTGAGTGCAGGTGCCTACAGAGGCCATAAAATGACATCAGGTCCCCTGTAGTTGGAGTTACAGACAGTTGTCTGATAAAGGTGCTTGGGGACTTCACTCCCATGCAGCATGTGCTGTTAACCAGTGAGCCATCTTTCCATCCCTAAATCTCATTTCTGTGGTTTTTTTCTTTTTTAATCTCCACAGTACTTTTTTCCATGTCTCCCATGTATCCACAGCATCACTTTAGGTGAGTGTGATGGCCCCTCTCGGGAGTCAGCCTGACCACATCTGGAATCAGTCAGCTGCTTGGAGCTCCCGTGAGCGATTTTCTTAATCAAATTATTTAAAGCAGAAAGACCCAATTAGATGAGGGTGGTGCCTTCTGGTGACAGCCCAGACAAAAGGATATGGAAGAAGGAAACTGCTTTTTGCCTGGTTGCCTTCACTCTTGCTGGCAACTCTATGTATCCTGATGCTGCAGCATTTCTTCACTGATCTTAAAACCTAATTCTTGTGGATTTCTGTAGACTGAAGATCAGCAGCTATCTGGGAATCCTCCAGGCCTCCAGTGTCAGAATGGGACTGTTCAGACATCCAGGCTTGTGGGCTGAACAACTTCAAGATCCTCAGCCTCTCCAGGGTGAGGCTGCCATCGTTAGACTCCCACACTGCTTCCTGAAAGTTAATCCAGTAAATCACTCATTGATATATTCATTCCCTTAGCTCTGTTCCTCTAGGGAACCCTAACAAGCTCTCATGAGCTCCTTCCTTCCATGTTGTTGTCATCTAGTCAGCTTTCCAAAAACCACAATTGTAACTGAACTACTCCAAATGACTTCACACACCTTGTCACCCCTGAAAGGCTCCTGTAGCTTTGCCATCAGTGTATGAAGACTGAACTCCTTCCCACAGCCAATGTGCACTTTGGGACATAGTTATTACATTGAAGTTGCATCTCTTACCCTGTCCCTGGAAGGGTTTGAGGCAGGTTTTGGTTCCTCCCTGAATTCTTGTGCCCTGGGCATCATGAGCTCTTTTCTCCCTGTGTAGGCTCTTGGATGGACCTGGGGCTTTGGGTCTTATTTTTATAGAAGAGGGGAGGTCGTTAGACACAGCATTTATTCAATTTAAGAAACAGATAATTCTGATCTTTTACAGTTGTCTATCTAGAGAAAATAAAAAATTCGAACTCTAAATTTATATATAATTTATTGAGGTTCTTATGGCTTAGCTATCAAAACTATAAACATCTGTGTGAAAAAAAAAAGAAAATTGCCACCCCCATCTTATCTTACATCTATAGGTGCAAAAGTCCCAAACGAGGTGAAAAGAGAACCCTTACACACTGATTGGTGGAAGTCTAACCTAGTGCCGCTGCTTTGGAACTCAATCTGGAGGTTTCTCAAACAACTAAAAATACCAGCCACATGACCCATCTATAACACTCCTGGTCATATGCCCAAAGAACTTTTTTATATCATGCTACAGAGACACGAATTTTGTACTTGAATGTCCATAGTTGCTATAATTCATAACAGTTAGGAAAATTCACCAACCTATATGTCCATCAACAGAAGAATTGATAAGAAAAGTGTGATACACATGCACAATTGACTATTACTATAAAAAAAGAAATCATGAAATTTGCTGAGAAATGGATGGAATTTGGGGACACTATACTAAATGAGTGACATGGGCCAGAGAGACAACTGCAACATGTTTTTCCTCATATGTAGATCTTGGCTTCACGTATTTTGTTTTTAGTATTTACGCTGGTACACAAGTGGAAGCCAGGAGACTAGAAAGGAGTCTCTGTGGGGGATGTTACAGGAAGGGGACAGTAGGTAGATTCTACATAGAAGCAGAAGCAGAGAAGGGGGATGCTGAGGACAGAAAGGCTTAGGCAGGAAGAGACTGTAAATATGGGGAACTTCTTGGAGTGAAGAGGAGTATACCCAAAGGAAGAGGGTATAAAAAGCTGTATGAAATCTCACATCTCACAACCAACTTAAAAAAAAAAAAAAGTAATTGGTGCCATGAATGGTGATTCCAGCACTCGGGAAGAAGCAGGTAACTCTCTGTGAGTTAGAAGCAAGCCGGGCCCACATATTTGTGAGGGCTGCATTGTAAGACTCTGTGCTCTGCCCCACTGAGGTTGGATAGATAGGACACATGCAATGAAAAAGAGGGGAGAACATTGAGGGTTAAAGGATTAAGACAGGATGGAACCTGGGAAAGGAGGGTAGTGTCGCGTCCCTCTCGACCGGCAAGAACGACGCGACTCACAAAAGCTCTTCTCCTGCAGTTTATTCAGGTCCCTTGAAAACAGTCTTCCGAAAAAGGCCGGGCAGACCCAACCCACAGGCTAAATACTAAATGAACAGCCAATCAGGTAAAGCCACATGGTGCTATCTTAGAGGCCCACATATAGCCAATCAA
>CAJQZJ010032510.1:3001609-3017517 GCA_907164525.1 Lophiomys imhausi
AAAAAAAAAAAAAAAAAAAAAAAAAAAAAAAAAAAAAAGAAATGAAGGTAAGGAAGAAACATACTGTTTTTTGATGCTGTGATTGCACATACAAAATTCAGAAGAATTTACAGAAAAATTGTGGAAGTCAATTTTGGATAAGCTGATGAATACAAAATGAATGCAGAAACATCAGTTATCACTTTATGTGCAAGAAAAGTTGGTTTAAAAGATGTAGCTTTAGGGCTGGAGAGATGGCTCAGTGGTTAAGAGCACCGGCTGCTCTGTCAGAGGACCTGGGTTCAATTCCCAGAACCCACATTGAAGTTTAAAACTGTCTATAATTCCTGTTCCAGGGGATCCGACACACTTATACCGACATACGTGCAGTTAAAACACCAATGTGCATTAAAAATGAAGATAAATAAAATTTTAAAAAAGATGTGGCTTTAGAAAACCAGTTTGGGGGTTGGAGAGATTGCTCAGTGGTTAAGAGCACTGGCTGCTCTTCCAAAGGACCCAGGTTCAAATCCCAGCACTCACATGACAGTTCACAGCTGTCTGTAATTGTCGGGCCTGGTGGCGCACGCCTTTAATCCCAGCACTTGGGAGGCAGAGGCAGGCAGATCTCTGCGAGTTCAAGGCCAGCTTGGTCTACAAAGTGAGTCCAGGACAGTCAGGCCAGCTTGGTCTACAAAGTGAGTCCAGGACAGTCAAGGATACACAGAGAAACCCTGTCTCGAAAAACCTAAAAAAAAAAAAAAAAAGAAAAGAAAAGAAAAAAGAAAAAAACCAGTTGGAACTGTAGTAACCCTTAATTTACTTATGACATTTTAAATCTCTTAACTGCAGTTTTAATATCAAACAATGAAAATATCCTTATGAGAAGAAAACTTAAAAGTTGATATCCAAGAGTGTATGAACTATGTGACAACCTGGAGTCTAACATTCTAACCTGAAATTAAGACCATTTTTCCTTTCATGCCAGTAAGAAAAGTATGCCTTTGGTAAATTACCATTTGAAAAATTTATTTTTTATTTTTATTTTTTTTTATACTTAGTTACCCTTTTTTTTAAAATTACTTTATTTTTTAAAGTTACCTCTAGATCACAATCTCTTCCCTCCTCCCCTCCCGGTCCCTTCCTTCCTCCCTCTCTCCTTCCCTTTTTCTCTTCTCAGTCCTATCCTTCTCCTCAGATGAGGGGAGCCCTCACATATCATACCCCCAGTTCATCAGTCATATGAGGGCCAAGAGCTTCCTCTTGTACTGGGGCTTGACATGGCACCCCGTCTACGGTGAGGTGCTCCACTAACCTGCAGCAGACTCCATGACTCCCTGCTGGGTGGAGTTTTTCTAAGATAGTTACGCTAGGTTCCTATCTGTTTGGGTCTGTGGGTTGTAGGATGGTTGTCCTGTGCTATATGGTTAATATCCTCTTATAAGAGAATACATACCGCCGGACGGTGGTGGCACACGCCTTTAATCCCAGCACTTGGGAGGCAGAGGCAGGCGGATCTCTGTGAGTTCGAGGTCAGCCTGGTCTACAAAAGCGAGTCCAGGACAGCCAGAGCTGTTATGCAGAGAAACCCTGTCTCGAAAAACCAAAAAAAAAAAAAAAGAAAAAAAAAGAGAATACATACCATGTGTATCTTTCTGGGACTGAGTCAGCTTACTTAGGATGAGCTTTTCTAGATCCATCCATTTGTTTGCAAATTGCATGATTTCCTTGCTTCTGATAGCTATTACAAATAAAGCTACTATGAACATTGTTGAGGCAATATCCTTGTGGTTTGGTGGAGAATCTTTTGGATATATGCCCAGGAGTGATATGGCTGGCTGGGTCTTGAGGTAGAACTATTCCCAATTTTCTAAGATATTGCCAGATTGATTCCCAAAGTGGTTGTACAAGTTTGCAAGCCCACCAGCAATGGAGGAGTGTTCCTCTTCCTCCACATCCTCACCAGCATTCGCTATCATTTGAGTTTTGCTTATTCAAATATATGGAGATAGATGTGATCTTCAGAAACCTCAAGAGATCTGTAGAATATGGCATTTAAAGATGTTTTCTTAACTTAAGATTTTTGGATATTGAGTCCTGACAGCACTCCCCACTTCTATTCCAAGTAGATGATGAGCATCAAAGAATCTCCAGATGGCTGCATTAGTGGCAAGCTTGTCTTTGGGCAAGAGAACCTTGCTTCAAATGTAGACAGAATGATGTCCAAAAAGGACAAAACTTGGAAGCAGATCAGTCAACAGCCTAGCTCTACCAAGACAGGGTAGGCAAGTCCTTCATAGTTCCTGCTTTACAATTAACGTCTGTCAGAGATAGTGAGCCAAGAGGCTGAAGATAGATTCTCCAACATTATAGAGAGAATCTCTATATTGGGAACTGTCCAGGCAGCCACTTGTCTGTCATTTCTTAGTTTTGGAAGCTGCTTGCTCTGCACTTCCATTTTATTCAGATATATTTATCTTTCTCAGGTCTCTGATGTGGTTGAAGACTAGATAGTTATAGTCGCACAGTTAACTTTTAAGTTGTTTAGGAATTAAGAGGGTGTTCTGGATCTAAGAAGATGTTTTTTAAAATTGTGATGCAAGTTAGGATGGAAACTGGGTTAGATATAGAACTTTAAACTCATTGAGATAGATAGATAATAGAATGTTATTATCAGTTGCCTGACACATATGGACTGGACATTGGGAATGTATGTTATACCTTATAATTTTCATAATTGTGGCCTAATTGTTCTTATTGTATTGTATTGTTATAAGAAAAAGAGCCTTTTATTGAACTAAAAGTGGGAGCTGTTGGGGGGGGGAAGATACACCTTAAATTAAAAAAAAAGCAGATAGGAGGGAGAGGGGAAGAGGGTAGAAGGGTGGGACTGGTAGGGTGAAGAGGGAGGGAACTGTGATTGAGATGTAACTTGAAGAAATAAATAAATGTTGAAAAAAAGATGTAGCTTTGAAGGTCAGATATAGTAGCACACAACTTCAATCCCAGATTGGGAGGCAGAGTCAGATGCAAATGGAGCTCTGTGGGTTTTTTTTTGTTTTGTTTTTTTTCTGTGAGTGTGGTCTATCTATTATCTACTTAGTTCCAGTCCAGCCAGGGCTGCATAACGAGAACCTCTCTCTCTCTTTATCTCTCTCTGTGTGTGTATATAATTTTGAAAATGAAATCAGGATGTGGTGGCACTTGCCTATGTTCCCAGACTTGGAAGACTGAACCAGGAGGATTGCCATGATTTCCAAGCAAATCTGGGTTATGTAGTGAGTTCCAAAGCACTTTGAAATATTTAGTAAGACTATGTCTCAAAACAAACAACAACCATGACAAAAAGCTAACAACAACAAAATACTTAGTAGTGGTGTTGTTTTAAAAAACTAAAATATCCCAGTCATTTGATTTTACTAAAGAAGACTCAGGAGCCAGATGCTGGGGTGAGAGGCAGGGAAAGCACAGAGCTGATGTTCCTATGCATCTGAAAACCCTAGAGGAAAAAGCCCAGAGCTAAAAACCAAAAGCCCAAGCTAACATGCTGTCTTAAATACCCTCAGCTCAGTGTCGCCTTTCTGTTTAATCCCTGTCAGCTGGTTTCCTGCTCTGCCTTTTTACCGAGGGTGAACTTTATTTAATGCTGTGCACAGAAAGCTCTTGGATTAAACACGTGTGCTAGGGCAGAGCCACATCACAAGTACTTATTTACAATAAACAGAAAACTCTAGGATTAAAGGCTGAGCCATCCCACAATTAGAAACAGGGTTTTATACTTTAGAATCTTGGGGTTCACAGTGTGATCAAATATTCTGCAGCATAGGGGAGACACCATGATCATAAAGGTGATTTTCTGAGAGTGAAGCTTATCCACTGCGCTCCAATTGTGGTCACCCTGGCGATTTCGCCAAATGTGGGAAACTCACCTCCAAAATTTGTAGATGAGGTGAGTAAGTTTTCTTTTCTTTCTTTCTTTCTTTTTAGAAAAAGAAACCTTTTATAGTGCCAGGAAAAGTATAGGATAACAAGAAATACTACTCCAAAATGAGTAAGCTCCAAACAAGGCATTTTAAAACTCTATGGATTGGAAAAAGGAGTCAAACTCATGGATGGACAACTTGATATATTAATGGTTTCTAAACTGATCAATCTGTTTGAATCAAGGTCTCAAAGGGTCTACCTTTATCCTTCCCTATTTATCAATGAACAAACTCATCCCCAGGTGTATATGAAGAAGATTGAAGAATGAAGAGTCTAGTTGGAGTAGCGGCACATACCTGTAATTTCTGTGCTGAGCGGTGGCCAAAGGAAAATCAGGGATTAAAGGTCATTATCATCTACTTCAAGGGTTCAAGGCCAGTCTGAGCTAGTTAAAACCCAATCTTAAAAACCAAACAACAACAAAACCAAAACCAAACAAAACCAAAAATCAAAAAAGAATGGATAATGTAAAAACTTCAGAGGAAGCATATTTGTTTGGAAAAGGGAAGTTATGTGACTTCACAAGGAGGGTTTCAGTGGAATAGTGAGGACAAGACTGTGATGTCATGGGGCATGAGAGAGAAGAGGCCACCGTCAGCCTCTGCTCTAGTGAGATGTGAGATTGGGCTGCTTTCTGGATGGAAGATGTTTGGTTTTTCCTTCATTGCTCAAGATATGAGATTTTGCACTTTGTATTGTAACGAAAAATGATTGAACAGGGAGAAAACCACTGATGAAATATTTGGTACCAAAATATTCGCGATAAAAGCAGATAAAGATCTTGGGCCATTGACAACAGAGTGACTAAAACTTCATTTTAAAACCATCGAAATCATTCTATGAAGTAAATGTTAGTAATAACCATGACTATGACGAATTGGACATTTTCACTAAGCACATTGTATAATCAGCTACTTTTATTACTGAGTCAGCTCCTTGGTGAACACGTATGTGCATATCTGTTTGCAGTTTTTACAAATGAGGAAGCTGATTCTTCATGACTCTGACTGACCCAGGAGGTGCTAGCTGGGATTCAAGTCCATCCTTGTAGATGTCAGAGTGCTCTGTGACTGCCCAGTGTCTCCCTGACCTCCAATGGCCACCGACCGGCAGCGGCCTCTTCATGCCCTGCTTCTCCCAGAGATGTGACGGCTGACAGGAGGTGGGAGAGCCTGCGCCTCCGCCTTCTCTAGAGGCTTGCTTCATTATTTCCCATTTGGAATCGTTACATTTTTTCCCATATTTGAAATCATTACCATTGTGGAGGAAAGTGGTATTTTCACATAACAACCCCTGGCTGAAAACAAAAGGTCCTTTTGGGAATAGATCTGCTCTATTCAGGACAAAATCCTAGCAAGCTGTGTTTAAGGTTATTTATATTTCTCTATTTATACTTATCTGGAGGTCACAAATAACTGTGCGTATGTTCACATTGCAGTCTGCCTGGGAACATGTTTTGTACTGTTTTAAATCCTTTTTAGTTTTTCAAGACCTTGGTACACAAAAATGGTGCCCAATAGAGGAACATCTGTCTGTTCATGGGAAAGTGTTGCAGAAAGCTCAGATTCTTACTGGGTTCACTCCGATTTGGGTCAAGAAGTCCTCCTGGGAATAAGAACTTTATTGTCATGGAATGTTGACAGGAAAAGCCTTCCTTCATTTTTTAACACCAACTGGGGATAACCAATTGCCAAACTTTAACAATTCATTAACCCTTGTGCATCTTGCTGTGTAACAGACACCAACGACCTGCGGATATAAAGGCACTTTCCTGAAATCACTTCCAATGGGAAGATGTTATATTAATCTTTAAAATATCTTGTTTGAATTCATCTGGAAATTTGAAACTGAAAATGTGAAAAATTAAACTCTGACTTTATTTAATTATTATTTAAAGCATATCTTTTGAAGATTTATTTGGTTTATTCTAAATGTATGAGTGCCCTGTTGGCATGTATGTCTACCTGCTGCCCACAGAGGTCAGGAAGGGTATCATATTCCTGGCAACTGAGTTTCAGAGGGTATTGTGCCACCAAGTGGGTGCTGGGATCTGAACCTGGGTTCCTCTGAAAGAGCAACAAGTGCTCTTAACCACTAACCCATCCTCAAACTCCCTAATTATTATTTTATTTTTCTTTTTGGGGGGAGGTTCCCATGTAGGCTAGGATAGCCTTGAACTCACTGTGTAGCTGAGCTGCCACTTACAGCTTTTCATACTTGTATTTAATAAGATTGAATTAAGATACTAACGCAATTGTAGAAAGTAATTGAACTTTATGGTTTCTTTGACAATGTTATTCTAAAAACAACTGCGTCTACAAAATATCATCTAGCTTGGTCAGTTTTTTCAAGAGCCTTTTCTGATCCATTAATTGTCAAATTGTTCTTTTTTCCCTCCCTAAGATAGGATCTCACTATGTAACCCTAGCTGTTTCAGAATTCACTCTGTAGACCAGGTTGGCCTTGAACTCACAAAGATCTGCATGTCTCTGCCTCCTCAGTGCTGGGATTAAGGGTGTGCGCCACCACCACAGTCAGCTCAAATTGTTTTTTGAAGCACCTGTCACATCCACTTGTAGAAATCCTTTCCTCTTCTGCCTCCCATTCCAGTCACAGTCACTGGAGCTGGGGCCTCTTAGGCAAGTGTTCCCATTGCACCCCAGCTCGGGGTTCTTCCATTTTAAACAACCTAACTAACATTCACAGGTCCTGACTTGCCTGTGGCTCTGCCTTTGACAAGAACAGATCTTGTCAGAGATACAGTCCCCACGAAAACTCAGTAAGCTGCAGTTTGTTTTGTGTTTATTTGGACTGGATGTTCATGACCCGAGATAATCAGGTAATGGACTATCAGGACACAAACAATCTGTAAGCACATGGAACTAACAGAAAGCAGGACTCGATATAACAACCATACAGATTTGTGTGTGTGTGTGTGTGTGTGTGTGTGTGTGCATGTATCTGGTTTTGTTTAGAAGGAGGTCATCTCCCAGTCCTTGAAGGGAGGGAGCCCCACGTCCCCTGTGACTTTCCCCCTTAAAATAAAAGTCCACTTTGTGTGGCCCATATATTCACGGGAGCATGGTCAAATTTCTAGTGGCCAGCCTCCCAAGGGAAAATGAGTCTTTCCCTGAAGGCATCTGCCTCAGAAGCCATCAGCAGAGGAGCTGGGCAGGTCTAGTTCTTGCTGTGGGCCAGTGAGGGGCTGGGCTAGCTCTCCTGAGAGTAGCAGGGCCAGCTCTCCCTTGCCCACAGAACTGTTGGCACCTCCATGTGACTGCTGCTGAGGGGTGGGGCCAGCTCTCCCTTTCCCATGGTTATTAACCTGCTGCAGGTGGCAACCCCCACCATGGGTGTGTTCAAGAGCTTCAGTGGTAACACAGGCTGCAGACATCAACATGGCCAAGGGACCACCAACATCTGGACCACCAACCCAGTGGTGTGGTCCTCAGAGGCTATGCAGACCACGAGCCTCAACATGATCTTAGATGGTTACACTTGCCATTCGCATGGTTTCCAAAGCAGCAAAGCCTGAGGACACCACTGAAGCATGGGGCAGCTGCACAAACTGCATACGTCCACACGCATCTCAGGCTTCATCGTGGTCTGGGGCAGTGGCCTGGACAGCTGACATCAACATGGCTTCCTGTGGCATCTCGGACTTCGGTGGTCCTTCTAGGAAGTCCAATCCAGAAAGTGGACCTTTCCTCATTGGGCCTTCTTCGTTGCCCAGAACCAGGGGGATAGGGTCAGGTGGCATGTTTAGGGGCTGAGTCTGCATCCGCATAAGCTCCAGACTCTTGTCCACCATCCTGCCAACCCTACTGGGCAACAGCGGCGTGCGGACCTCAGCCCTCTCTCACCTGTCACCGCCTTCGCACCTCCAGTTCTGCCTCTCTTCCTTGTGGCTCAGCAAGAACAGTATGTATGCTTGACATACAAATATCTCCACTTATCACCCATTCTGTGGTCACCTCTTCTACCACCACTTCCGCTCATGGTTTCTTTACTACTTCCCTTTTAATTTTTTTTTTTCAACCCGGGTACTTTCTAATTTTGCTCAGTGATGAAACTCACAGAGGATTGCTGCTGGTCAGATTTCAGGCTCACATTACATCTGCAGAACCACCATGTCAGGAGATTACTGTGGAGATAGATCCATATTATTGATCAGCATCTTTGGTGACAGCATCGGGACACACTGCTTGAAGAGGAACCTGAGAAGGGCAGAGTGTTTAAATTACAATGCAAGCACCCTACTATATAGCTGTGTTAGTTTTCTAGTGTTGTGTGGACAAATGGCTGCACACAGTGGCTTGCAACAATGTGCATTTCTTGTCACAATTTCTGTGGGCCGTGACTCCATGTCCCACACACACTTGTCTATGGAGATTGACATGGAGAACATAGCTTGTCACCTGCTGTGACCTAGCCTCTTGATGTCACCCACAGTTCCTGCCCCTCCCACAGTCTGCAGTCTGCCATTGTACAGCCTTACATAATGGAACATAGTCACAAGAGTGATATCCTGTTATACTTTTTGGGTTCTATTGTGTACTAGTCAGGATTTTCTAAAGGAGCAGAACTGACAGAATGGATGCATATATTGAAAGGCTTACGGGATCGGGTCTGGGTGGTTGAACATGGTTATCTTATGTGGAAAGGCTGAGAATCCCATAGTTATTCAACTTAGGAGGCTGGGTATCTGGTAATGGCTCCTGGAAGGTCCCTGGAGAGCTGCTGGTCTTCAGTTCATGTTGGAATCCCCAAAAAAGAGGATTATTACTACCAGCAACAGGATAGGTTACCTTTCGAGGAAGAAGGAGGGAAGCAGCCAAAAGCATTTTCTGCTGCCATGTCCAGTTTTTATTGGATGCCACCAGGAGCTGTAGCCAAGATTTAGAGAGGTCCTTCCTGCTTCAAATAACCTGATTAAGAAAATCTCTGACAGGAATGCCCAGCAGCTTGGGTTCTATTTGGTTCCAGATGTGGTCAAGCTGACAACCAAAATTAGTCACCTTATATTGACTGGAGTTATAAGCTTCGGTTCTGTCTGCACTGGTGAGAGGAGTTGGAACAGCCCTACCATGACTGATAAACACATGGAGGCTCAGAGCGATTGTGTGTGTGTGTGTGTGTGTGTGTGTGTGTGTGTGTGTGTGTATCCAAAGAGGATGAGGGGCAAAAATTACAAGGAGCACATATTTATTTCTTCCACAATTCTTTCTGTCTCTAATATGTGGGTCCCATGGATAGAACTCAGATTGTCAGGATTAGTGCAAGCACATTTACCCAGCATGCCTTGTTCTAAGCCAGAGACCTGTAAACATCTGTCGCAAATGACTGCAAACACTTATGTTATGTAGGCCATCTGCTCTTTGTTGCAATTGCTTAACTGGCAAAATAGCGTCCAACCAACCAGGCAAAAACATGAGCACACCCACGTCCCCGTGACACTTGTCTATAGACACTGACATGGGAATTGCACATAGATTTCACATCACAAATTATTATTGCTGTTGTGACTTTTCCACATCCACTTAAAAGGGGCAAAAACAAAAACAAAACAAAACAAACAAAAAACCCCATTCTTGGCCCACAGAAACAGATGGTGGGCCTGATCAGGGCTTCAGGCCACAGCTGACCAATCCCACTCTCAGCGGACAACTGCGGCACGCACAGCTGGCATTTACTATTTTTAAAATAATAACAACTGGGACTGGAGAGATGGCTCAGCCATCAAGAACATTGGATGCACTTCCAGAGATACCAGGCTCAATTCCTAGCCTTCACATAATAGTTCACAACCATCTGTAATTTCCCTCCCAGGCAATCTGATCAGATTGCCCTCCACAGACACTGCATGCACATGGTGCACAGATGTGCACACATGCAAAACACCCATATGCATGAAAACAACAATGAAAAGATTAAGTGAGATAACAATTTAGGAGTCATAATGACATCTTCATAAAAGCTGCTCTCTGAAGGTGATGCCACAGATTTACTAGGCAACAAAAATTTCAAGTGACAAATGTACTGGTGACCGTACGTACATACGTACGTACGTGTGTGTGTGTGTGTGTGTGTGTGGTGTGTGTGTGTGTGTGTGTGTGTGTGTGTGTGTGTGTGTGTGAGTTATTTCTCAGAAGACATTTCACTGACCTTGTCTTTTGAGATATGGGCCCTCACTGGCCTGGAACTCAGCAGACTCTAAATCTTCCAGATAACTGGTGTTTATCACCATGCCCAGTTTTCTGGGCTGCTGGGAATTGAACTCAGTGCTCCACTCCATGACTTACATTTTTTTTACATTTATTTATATATTTTTTTGTGTGTGAGTTCATGGGTACAAGTGTCATGCATGTGGAGGCCAGAGAACAACTTGTGGAAGTTGGTCTTCTACCATGTGGATAGTGGGAACTGACTCATGTCTTCAGGTTCGGAAGCAACTGCCTTTACCCTCCTTAGATTTTGAAAAGTCCATCCATGGGTGTCTAGTGAGATTTAGGGAGCCACTTGTCTCTGGCATGCGGTGCTACTGTATACTGTAGGACTTTGATGGCTGCTTGCCAGTAGACATTTTACTTACGGAGACATCTCCCATTCCCTTTTCCTTTGAAACAGGGTCTTCCGTAACCCTATATATTGGCCTCAACAATATATAGCTGAGGACAATTTTTGCTTGTATGTTTATTTTTACATGTGCTGGTGTTTTGCCTGCATGTATGTTTGTATGAGGGTGCCAGATCCCCTGGAAATGGACAGACAGTTGTGATCAGCTGTGTGGGTGCTGGGAATTGAACCTGGCTCCTCTGGAAGAGCAGCCAGTGCTCTTAACCACTGAGCCATCTTTGCAGCCCCCTGACAATCTTGAACTCTTGTTTCCCTTGTCTCCATCTCTTGAGTCCCAAGATTATAAGTGTGTGTCATTATTCCTGGTTTGTGCAGAACTGTGGACTAAATCTAGGCTTTGTACATACCAGGCAAGCAGCACTCTTGACAGCTGAGCTCCAGGCCCAGCCCCATCTGTGCCTGTTACACTCTGCGTTGCTGTGCAATTTGCAGCATATCAGGATGAGGTCTGTCATCCACTCCTCCATGTTCAGTCACGCACACACCCCTCATGCAGTTACAAAGCATGAACTGAGTCCACCTTGTGAAAAACAGTTTTTGCTTCAAAGACTTTAATCCATTTGTGAGTCTCTTTGAGAGTACACTGTGGTCTTTAGCTGCCAGTGGACCTGCACTCCAGAGCTACACTGTCCAATATGGCATCCACTGACCACAGGCAGTTATCGAGCTCTGCAAAGTGGCTGGTCCAAATTCAGCTGTGCCATAATCAGTCACATACAGGATCAAAATGACCTAGCCAAAAATATGAATACAAAGACTTGTTAAATTGTGCATGTGCAATTGTAGCACTTTTGAAGCTGAGACAGGAGAATTGCAAGTTTGAAGCAACCTTGGTGATATGATACTTTAGTAAGTTTCAGGCCAGTCTGAGCTATAAGGCAAGACACGATTTCATTAACATACATTGGAATGGCAATATGTAGTATTTTTGGTTAAATAAACTATATTGTTTTGAATAAGTAACTTCATTTCTTTCTTTTTTTTTTCTTTTCTGTATTTCTTTTGAAACAAGATCTCCAGCCTGGCCTGGGACTCACTATAATGGCCAGATTGGTCTCAAACCCACAATCCCCCTCCCTGTGCCTCCTGAGTGCTTGGGATTACAGGTGTGTACCACCACACCTGGCTCATTTCCTGAATTTAAGATAAAACTCGGTTAGGCATGGTGAGGGTACACCTGTAACCCCAGAACATTGGAAAGGCAGTCACAAAGGTATTTTATAAAAGAATGTGATGCATTACAGAAAGCTAATCAATCAATGCTTGGAAAATGCAGAGAGGAGCAAAAAACAGAATTAACCCACTTCCCAAGGGCAAGCATTGGAACCGAGGGGGTAAGAACAAATACAGCTTTTACAGGGGTCCAAAGAAAGAAGACATTGATAAAGAAAACTATTATTGGGGCCTAGGTGGGAGATGATGTGGAAGTCTTTAAAATATAAGAAGTAGCTCTGCACAATGGCTCATGCCTTTAATCCCAGCACTTGGGAGGCAGAGGCAGGTGGATTTCTGTGAGTTCAAGGCCAGCCTGGTCTACCAAGCGAGCCCAGGACAGCCAGGGCTATTACACAGAGAAACCCTGTCTTGAAAATCCAAACAAAACAAACAAACAAAAAAAAATATTTATATATATTAGAAGTAGTTGGTTTGGCGGCTTATGTGGATAGATACTAAGAGCTTTCCAAATGCTTTACCAGGTTGAGCATCACATCTTCTCCCAGCCCAGTGGCATGGACTGACTCACTGTTCTCAATACATTTACATATTTTTATGCCCGGATCATGCTCTTTACCTTACACACCTTTGTTTCACCTATTAACACCTTTGCAGCATTTTAGATCCAGCTGCAGTGAGATACCACTAGAGATGATTCCTCACACTTTTTCTATTTCTTCTCTTTTTAAAGATTTTAATTTTATATGTATGAGTGTTTGCCTGCATGTATTTATGGCAATAAACTATATTGTTATAATTAATTTTGTTAATCTGAATACATAAAAATTGTTACAGTGTATTTCTCTGGGATGAAATTATAAGGCCTATTTCCTCTGTCAGAGGGAGGGAGTGGCTTCTTCGGTATCCTCATGGTTTCTACTATGTAGCATGTAACCATATTTCATTTGCTGTCCATTCATTTTTGAAATCTTCACCAGACTGTATTCCTCTTGAGGAAGAGCCTTATAAAGGTGTAGTTTAGGGCTTGATGTAAAACATGTCACTGCTACTGATGAGTCTGACAGATCTGACAGTTCCTAATTCTCTGGAGGCCAGGCATACGGCATTATAAGCCTTTTTTGGATGTGTAATCTAAGAACAAGCACTGCACATGTGTGAAATGCCTCAGAAATAATCATCTTCACAGGATGGCTACATTTCAAAAAACCTTTCACATGTTGCCTTTATTCTTTGTGCATATCCATGTATGCGTGAACACATGTAAGTGTGTACATGTGCATAACCATGTATGCATGCACACATGTGAGTGTGTGCATGTAGAGGCCAGACGACAGCCCTGGGAGTCATTCCTCAGGTGAAGCTCATATGAAGACAAGCACTCTCCAAGTAGGTCAGGGATCCATCTGTTCACGTTCCAATCTCAGATTAGGTACTTTGTTTACAAGTACATCACCAAACCTGGCTTTTGTTTGTGTTTTTGTCCCCTCCCCATTTAGGTTTCTGGGAATTAAACAGAGCTGTCTTCCCAGTCCCCACCTTCCTTATTTTCGATTATTAACTTCCTAAGGGTGAGCTGCTCGATACAGTGATTTTCCTACACTATGGAGTGTGTGAGTGTAGCTGGATAGAATTGAGGTTATATTCTGTGTGGTCACATGTGCCCACCCGCACATAGGCACAAAGCCCAGATAAACCCTAATTAATCCTCAGAACTCTCTGGGGTATTCATAAACCCATTGAATCAATTAGCTGTGAAACAGAAATACAGACAAAAGCTGTGATTGTTTTTAAACTAGAAACTGTAGAATTTAAGAAAGTAAACCCATTATAAGATATTTACACAGCATTTGGCTCCTGACTTTGATAATTTTGCTTTTCAAAGAGACTGGGTTTGCTTTAATGCTTACCTGAGACTAGAAGCTATTTGCTAAGCTGAATATTTTATTGGCACGAAGGTGGTCTGGCTATGATCCATCTTTATGGTTAGATGTTATTTGAGGAATATAGTGGTGAAAATAAATTATTTGTCATAGAATTTTATGAATTCTTTTCAAGACAGCAAAGGGTCTGGCACCTAAAATTGCAAAACATTTTTTATTAACTTTTAATATAGATTCATTGCATTTGTATGCATGTGTGTGTTTGTATGTATGTATCTATTTATAAGAGTAGGGACTAATGATATAGCTGAGTTGGTAGAATGTTTGGTCAGAAAGTATATAGCCCTAAATTCTACCACTGGCATTTCATAAGCCAAAAGTGGTGGCACATGTTTGTAATCCAGCACTCAGGGACTCAGAAGTTTAAGGTCACCCTCAACTACATAGTGAGTTAAAGGCCAGTCTGGGACATGAGAAACTGTATCTAAAAGGAAAAAAAAAAAACAACTCGATGTAAGTACTCAATGTGGCTGGTCCAGGAACTGAATGAAAAGCAGTGCCATGACTCTAAGGCTGTACCTAATTCCCACCTTTAGGCGCTGAGGCTGCCCACATGCAAAGCTCTGAGGGTATTACAGAACTACACAGGTGAGTTATGGAAAGTTTAGACTATGAAAAATATTCCAGTAATTGCATTTTAATTAAGAGACAATTTAATTTTTAAAAATTAAATTAATTTAAACAATTAAAAGACAGTTGTCTCTTAAAAAGGGGCAGTTCTCTTTTCCTACTATGTGGGTTCTGGGGTTAGAATTCAGGTAGTTTTGGTGGCAGGTGCCCTGGCGCACTGAGCCATCTTGCTGGCTCACGGACCTAAGAACTGATAAGGTCCAAAACAAGTTAGAGTCGGCAGGACTTACCGGCATAGTGTGACCGGCAAAGCCACTGGTAGATAAGTTGAATGACGTAACCATATAGAAGTAGTAGGAGTCTTTTCTGGGGCTGTGTGACTCAAGCGTTCTCTTGTGGGCTTTGGGACAATGACTTTTCCATGGACATCTGAGAGGAGGACACATGATGGTATCTCTTGCTGGGACCGGTGATCATCCGGTGGATTGAGAGCAGTCAGAATGGAGAAAATGTGATGTTTTCTCTGACCTAGAGCGTCAAGGCCAAGGAGAACGTGAAGGATTTTGAAAAGCCAAAGATTGTCTTTGTTTTGTTTATTATTTTAAGAAGGGGAGAGGGCTGGATGGACAAGCCTCAGCACCAGCTCTAGGTGATCAAGTTCTGGGGCTCACAGGAGCTTTAATAAGCTCAGAAATCCTGCCAACGACCTGCCAACGGGAACTTACTGTATCGTGTAGGACAAACTCAACAGCAGCTCTCTTGAAGTGCGCCATTCTTTGAAGACAATGGTGCACATTTAGGATCCACATCTAAGTGCGGCAGAAAGCAGCGTCAGTCACTTCTCTGGCCTTGGTCCACGTTGTCATTAAACATCTTAGAGTTTGCGTATCGTCCACTCCCTGTGGAGTTGGGGGTGTGTAGGTGCCTGAGTCATGAGGGAATAACCTACCTAGAACACACAGCTTTCCCCCTGAGCCTTCGGACCGTATTTTTCAGAGGGTTTTGTTAAGGTTGCTTAGCTTGAAGAATTTTCAAGCAACAAATGTATTTGGGTTGTGGTTTTAAACCCTACTTATTTCAACAAGTTGGTGGCCAAGAAACTTTAAGGTAAATAGTGGCCTCAAGAGGAAGTCCTGGGGCGTCCGGGAGCCTCCAACCTCTCTGGGGGGAGCAGCCAGTTCATCTCCGGCAGAGAACAGCGCCGCCCGGCCTTGCACCGGAGCCAGGCCCCCAGGAGAGAAAGCCGGCCTGCCTGCCTTGCTGCGGGCAGAAGGGACCTGGCCTGGAGTTTCCTCCGCAGTCGGGTGCCTGTCTTCTTGGAGGCGACTCCGTGGCTGCCGGGCGCTACACTACAGGCGTCTCCGGGTCTAAACTGCTTTCTCCCAGAAAGGGGATTAAGAGTCACAAAGAAAGGGAGAGGACCTCGGCGGAGCCCGCGGGGGCGTGGGTGGGGCGTCCCCGAGCGGGCCTCCCGCCGCAGCCTACGGCCGGCCGGCTGGAGGGGGACGCGCCCTGCCCACTGCCGGCCCCAGCACAGCGCCGCCCGCAGCGCCCTGCGGTGCGGTGAACCCCGCGGCCGGGCGGCGGCCGAGGCCTCCCGGGCGCCCCGCCCAGCGCCGCGCC
>CAJQZJ010032510.1:3022517-3034149 GCA_907164525.1 Lophiomys imhausi
GGGCATGGTAGCCGGGCAGCCCCGCGCCGCCGCCCGCTCGCGCCCCTAGCCGCCGGCGCGCCGGCCCCACCGCGCCCTGCGTCCAGCCCCCCGGCCCAGCGCCGCTCCGGCCACGGACCGCGAGGGACGGCGGCATGAAAGTGACGGTGTGCTTCGGGAGGACCCGGGTGGTCGTGCCGTGCGGAGACGGCCGCATGAAAGTTCTCAGCCTCATCCAGCAGGCGGTGACCCGCTACCGGAAGGCCGTGGCGAAGGTGAGTGGCCTGGGGCGCACGGCGGGGCAAGGCGCGGGGTCAACATGGCGCTTCCTGGGGACTGAGGAGGGAGACCGGGAGGCGGGGAAAGGGAAAGGGCGGCCGCCCGGCGGCCTCGCCGGCGCCCCCGGCCCGGACCTGCGGCCGCAAAGTTCTCGGCGCGCTCCGGCTGGGCCGCGGTCGCCACCCGCACGGTCCCTGGACTCCGTCCGGGTCCTCCCGAAGGGGCTCGAGGGTGGGCGGCCTGGCGCCCCGAGCCGGCGCGGGGCGAGGCGGAGTGCGGCCGGCACGCGGGAGGCGCGGCGCAGCCTGGCGGGGCGCCTCCGCCGGGCGGTCCGCGGGCCCTGGCAGTCCAGTCCTAGGCCTCTCCCCGGGCAGGCCTGCCGCGGAGGGTTGGCCGCGCAACTTTGGGGGTGTGGAAGGAGTTGGGCGGTCCAGTCCACGCGGGGGCCGCAGCCGGGCCGTGGACCTGTGTCCTTGCGGGATCTCCGGGTCGCGCAGGCAGCCCTGGTTGGGTCGGCCGGGCTTGTGGGCTCCGGTGGGGGCGATGGGATGGCTCCGGTGCACGGCTCCTTAACACACCTTAGCTTGGATTCGCTCCCGGAGTCCAGAGCTCCCTCCGGATCTTTGCCCTAGCTGGGTGTGCTCCGGTGCGGAGCCGGGACTGCACAGGGCCTGGGGTCCGCGGAGCGTCGATTTCTCTGTTTTCCTACTGGGGTAGTAAGGTTGTCTCCCTTGAACCACATTCCTCCATAATGGGTCAGAAGTGGAGGGCTGTTTTGTTCGGTTGTTTTGCCCTCTGTGTTTGACAACAGCCCACGCTGAAGTTTCGCCCTAGCACCTGAGGATATTTCCTTTGTACGAGAGAGTGGAATGTGTTCCCTTTGGTATTTCCCGTCTGTTGTCTGTTTGGTAGTGGAGTGGCCTGGCTTCTCTGATTTCGGCTTTGTTCGCCCAAGTCGCCTAATGCTCTTGGGCCACCCTCCAGATTTCTCTGAAAATAAGAAAGGGCAAAATTGTTACAGGATTGCTGTGTTTGCTTTTTAGTCTGTGTTTGAAAAATAACATAAAATTGTCCCTTTAAGGAAACTTTGGGGGATGGTTAGGAATCTGATACAGGGATAGTAGATGCTGAGTTCAACAGCTGGGAGTGTTCTTCCAGTTGGTCGAACTCATTGAAAATCAAACAACGTTCGTAGATATTGGGCACCTGTTATCTTGTAGCGCTGACAAGAGGGGAAATCCTCTGTAACTTCACACTTAAGTGTTTTAAGCATCATTTATGATTGACAGTTAGTTGGTGATTTAATGTTGTAATGGAATAACCAGGTTGTCTTTGTACTCTGCAGACCAACATTGTTTTCTGTGAAAGAAAATAGAAGTAATATTTAGTACATAGAGGTATGCGTGGTTCCAGAGCAGAGGGCACGACACCGGTGCCCTCTGCTTTGCTGATTTTGTTTGTAAAACTAGCCATTTCATCTTGCACACACTGAGCAATGGTCAAGGAAATACACAGGTAACTCTTTGACCGAATGGATTATTAGTTTTTCCCATAGAAATTAAGCATTTACTATTCCAGGTCAAGTTAAGCATTTATTATGTTGTGGCTGCTGGGTATTTAAGGTCCCATAGGCCTCTGTGTAGAAGATAGACTGTGAAGGTCTAAAACAAGATTCTTGTGATTCCTCATGTGAAGATAGCAGTGCTGTGGGGAGACGTTTGCCTCTGGGATGTTGGGAGGATGGAGTTGAGGGCCCCTGTTGACTTATGCACCCTGTTCTTCACTATCAGCGGTGATGGCTGTTCCATAGTGAAGTAAGAGGGTCGGGGAAGAGGTCACAGGAAGCCTAGGAGCTGGGGAGTGACTACTAGTTGTGAGATGACCAGGCTGGAGAAAGGAAGGGAGAGGGATTTTTGACGTTGTAGTTAAGGGTGAGCGAGCCAAGGATGATTCACTGGATTCTGAAAGAACTCAGTTTAGGAGGTGATGATGTGTTTGTGTGTGTCTGTCTTTGTGTGTATGTTTAGAGGCCAGAAGTCAATGTTGGGTGTCTTTCTCAGTCTCTCTGTACTTTCCTTTTTGAGATCGAGTCTTACTGAACCTGGAATTCAAGGCCAGCCAGGACTACATAAACCACTCTCCCCAAAAGATAGATTTGGAGTTCAACCACTGGATCATACGACTTTTGACTCATAAGTGTTTGAATGGTTGGTCTTGGCAGCACATAGCTCTAATCCCCAAACTTGGAGGCAGAGGCAGGTGGATCTCTGTGAGTTCAAGGCCAACCTCATCTACAGAGTGAGCTCCAGGCCACCTAAGGTTACTTAGTGAGAACCTGTCTCAAAAAAATCCACAAACAAACCAAAAACCGAAATCAATCAAACAAGGGCTGACTCGGCAGCTGAGAGCACCGACTGCTCTCCCAGAGGACCTCGGTTAGGTTCCCAGCACCCACATGGTGGCTCTCAACCATCTGTAAGTCCAGCCAGGGGATCTAGCTCCCTTCTGGTGGTAGCAAGCGCTGTATGCATGTGGTACACATGCAGACAAAGCATCCATACATATAAAATAAACAGTTTAAGGGCTTAAGGAAGCCACTCCATCCATTTGTTGTTTTCCTCTTGAATGGTTAGGTAATGACTGAGATTAACTTTTAGTTTTTCACAGTTTTCCCATCCTATATAGGTTGGCTACCGAGAAATACATCATTGCAACTTCTGTTCTCTTGTTTCTTCTGCTTAATAAAGTAGGGTAGATAGATCCTTTATGAAGAACTGAGTAGCCAGGTAGTAGTAAAATCTTGTTTAGGTTGCCAGGTGACATGAGACATGATGAGCTCCCACGTGATGGAAAAAATGTGGCCAGGCAGACAATGTTCAATGTATGAAGACCCATGAAGAAGAAAAAAGGAAAAGAATTGGAGGAGAGGAAAAAAAAAAGAACAAAACAAAACAGCAACAACAACAAAACCACCCAGCCCAGCTTTCTGTGCAGTAAGCATCTTGTGGTACGGTGGGAATAATTTTCTGGTATTCTGTTTGTGTTATTTGAGCTGTTTTCTCTTTAGGTTGAACAAATCAATTTCTGGCCAGCAAAATGCCATGTCTTAGCACTAGAAATGTCCTTAGGAAGCCAGTGTCTGACGGCTTACCCTGAGTCGTGTGTAATCTGTATATTTTTTTTTTACTAGTGTGAAAACATTTTTGTAGTCATGAATGGTGATGGATAGAAATGGCTGTTTGTCCTCATTTAACCACTCTCATCAAGACCTTGTTTTAGTAGATGCTGTGCTAGGCATTGAGAATGAGGTTACATGGAGGCTTCTACTGAGTGTGTCCATTTGGAGGGCCATTTGCGTCTCCATGTGTGGGCTCAGGGCCCTGCCATTTCTGGTACACACAGAACCTTAGCTTTAAGCATGGGGTTTATTGAAGGGAATCGGTGTACTAAATGTCACACTCTGGGACTTCACAGCAGGAGCCACTGTTATGCAGTGGAGGGGGGTGGGTGTCATGTAGTCATTAGGGTTTCCACTGAGCTTGGTGGGAGGGATGGCTGGCTGGGTTTAGGGCTCTGCCTTCTAACTGAGTAGCTGAGTGACTCTCCTGCCTTGCAGTGGGAGAGTGCTGGATCTTCAAGTCTGCAGTGGAGTCATGGTGTGTGAAGCCTGAGGTCACATTGAGGAAAGGCACTGTGGGCCCAGAGGCATTGGGGTTTTGGAGGGCCTATGTTTGGATCAAGCTGTGGAGGACAGGAAATGCCAGGGAGAGACTCTGGGATGTCATGTAGTTTGATAACAGAAGAGACAGGACAAGTAGCTGATTGGATGAGCTTGGCTTAGTTGGAAAGAAAAGCTTCTGTAGACGGGAGAAGAGGTTGGAGGCATGAGGAGGGTGGTGGGCTGGAACCTTTGGTTCACCTCCCTTCTCCTCATAGGCCTGTCTTGGGGGAAGTGTTGCGAATCTGGTTGTATTAGTTGTTTAACCCTGGGCAAGCTAACCCTGTAGAGCCTCACTTCCTCATCTCCCCTGCAGGATTAAGATGAGGGCTGAGCAGTGGGGAATGTGAATTCTTCCGAACTAGGTCTGGACTGTAGCTGCGCAGTAAAGACCGAATCACTGACACGTTTCATCTGAGAACTCCCACCTTTTCTCTGTCCCAGAGTTCCTGCCTGGCTTTTCTTCTTTTGCTTAGAGTGTAATTTAATTGAAGAATAAGTTCACTTAAAACCTTCTTATGCAATGGTGCAGTTAGAAGGGCAGATTGATTCAGTGAGCCCAGGGAACAGAGAATGCCAAGGCTGGCTGTAAGTGTTTGGGCTGACTGGGCCTCTGCTTCTGAAACCAGGGTCTTAAGAGTGACTTAGTAGCAAGTTGTTGTTTACAATACAATTTAAAGAGGAGGGGAGATGGGGTATACTCTTAATTCTGTAATCCAAGCACTGGGAGGGGCTGGCTGGAGGACTGGTCAAAGTTTCAGGGCAGTTTGGTCTGCATAGTCAGTGAGTGTCTCAAAGAATCAAAAATAAACAAATAAAACAACTTGTGGAGAGGAACTTTAAAAAAGTCTACTTTCGTTGAGATATTACTAGTTACTAAATTTACAAGCAGGGTTTTTATAAAATACTTGGTGGTTGCTGTGGAGTGTGTGTGAATAAGTGGGTGACAACATTCGCCACACAGTTGCAAACTTTTTGGAAACTTGATGGAAGTTACATTGTAACAGTGAGAGAGAGAGAAGAAATAGGCAAGAACTTTTGAAAATAGCGAAGTGTAAGACATTTTATTATTTGCCACATTTTCAGTCTTTCAAAGAGGAAAAAGAAACATAGCTAAAAGGCTGATTTTAAAATTCAGCTCTCAATGTCCTCCTCTCTCAGAGGTAATGTCCAGTGTCTCTGTAGTGACCTTCTATGTCATCTTCTCCAGACTCCATATCCCATGTCCCAGCCCCCTCGGACTTCCCTGCACGTTCTTGCCTCCGCTCCTGTAGTTCCTGCTGCTTCTTTGTAGACCCCTCCCTCCCTCTTTGCAGGCTTCTGTTGACCAGCAGCTCTGGCCAGCCCTGCCTGGGAGTGTGCTGTGTGTAGCTGGCTGAGGCTCTCATTTCTTTGTGGTTCTCCTGAGCACTTCCTACAGCTCTTGTACCTGGACTCAAGGGTATGCAGGGTTCTGGGACTGTGGTTCTCTTCCAGATGAGATGGCTGATGCTAGTGCCTTACCTCAGTCTCACTTGTTCAGCAAATGCCTGTCACATGCCATCATAAAGGATGAGTGAATGGAGTTGATAATAAACATACCACACAGATGTCACACGGGAAGGACCCTCCTGAAAAGATACCGGTTCCCACTTGCTAGTTAGATGGCCCTTAAGGCTTGTGTGTTATGTGGCACACATAGTGTGTAATCAGAACTAATACTCAGAGAGTTCAGAGTACTTGGAAGATTCTCTTTCATGTCAGCTATTTTCAAGGCGTTCATCTGTCTGTGAGACCAAGAAGCAGAGCTTAGTCCTGGGGTTTGCAGTGGGTCAGGTTCAAGGCATGTGGCCAAGGCAGTGTGGGAATCTGGCCCTGACTCTGCGTAGGCTTGGTCTACTGCCTCCATTTCTTTCAGTGTGAATCCTTGGGGCTGGGCCAGAAGTGAATGCAAGTGTTTAGGAATAGAGATTCACAGAGTGAACCTGGCCGAGGAGAAGCACTGCTTGGCTTATGGTGATTCTAATTCCTCATGGATGAATTACTTGTTGGAAGTAATGCTAAAAGCCCCACATGGGCCATTAACCTGCAGGCAGATCCTCCATCTGTCCTCGGAGGTTCTTACCTTCCTGTGGGGTTGGATGCATGCTGGTGATGGCAACCGCTCAACAGATGACACACTCATGCACTCCCTCTCTTTTCATGGTTGGAAAGAAATGGAGGAAAATTAGGGCAGTAGGTTCTTTCCATAGGTTATTTTCCACTGGGTGGAGTTGGCATTTTAGGCACACAGAGCACCTTCCCTCTTCCATAGCCATTAGCGCTACATCCCTATCTAGACCTAAGCCATAGCAGTAGAACATGTGGTTGGTATGCTAAATCTTCTTGGGGCCTTTTCTCTTTAGCACAGAAACAAGAAAATCAATTCTTTTTTTGTTTGTTTGTTTTGATTTTTTTTTTTGAGACCCAGTTTTACTCTAGCTCAGAGTGCCTCAAACATGTGAGGCACTCTGCCTGATCCTCCTGCCTTTGGTTATGGATGTGTACAACCATGCATGGTTAGAGAGTCCTTTCCTTCCTTCCTTCCTTCTTTCCTTCCTCCTTCTCCTTCTCCTCTTTCTCCTCCTCCTCTTTTTTTTTAGATAGGGTCTCTCTTTTTTTAAATAGGGTAGCTCTGGCTGCCTTGGAACTCACTATGTAAACCACCTTGACCTTGAACACACAGAGATTCCCCTGCCCCCCCCTAACTGCTGTCTTCTAGGTGCTGGGATTAAAGGCCCATGTTACTGGGCCTTAGAGAATCAAATTCTAATGAAAATAAATGTAATGTTTAGTGATTAAGGTGGGAAGGTGTCTGATTTTTTTCCCCCCTCTGTTCCTATTTTTGCTTTAGAGACTTTGTAAAGGTTCTGTGGAGATGAGGTCCTTTATTGGACTGGACCTCCTTCTGTCTGGCCTTAGATCTTTTGCTGATTTACACCATTAAGGAATACTCTCGTGCTCAGGGTGCAGCTAGTTTATTTACCTGCTTACCCAGCCTACTCAAGAACAGCCCTGGGTTCAGTCTCCATTGCTGCATAGGACCAGGTTTGGGGAGGCATACCTGAAATCCCTTAAATTTTGAGTTGGGGCAGGGGGATCAGAAGTTCAGGGTCATCCTCTAGAACAATTCAAGTTCAATATGATGAATTTGAGGCCTCCTTGAGCTACATGAGGCTGTGGCAAACCAACCAAACCAACCTAGCAACTTCCTCTTAAATTCCTTGGTCTGTTTTTGTTTTTGTTGTTTTGTTTTTTTTGAGACATGGCTTCTCTGTGTAGCCCTGGCTATCCTGGAACTTACTCTGTAGACCAGGCTAGCCTTGAACTCACAGAGATCCGACAGCCTCTGCCTCCCGAGTGCTGGGATTAAAGTCATGCACCACAATGCCCGGCAAAACTTAGGTCTTCTAGAAGAGCAGCAAGTGTTCTTAACCACTGAACCATCTCTCTACCTTGGTTGTTCCTTTTATGAGTGATTAAATAGTGTAAATGTAGGCGGTTATAATGGTTGTACAGCTGCAAATATACTACAAATCATTAGTTGTTTTCTTTGTGTCGGGGCAGTGCAGAGGCTGGTATGGATGGAGCCTCTTCAGTTGCATTCCACCTTACTTTTTTGGACAGAGTCCCTTGATGAACCCAAAGCTCACTGAATTGGCCATTCTGGGCAGCTGGTGAGCTCAGGGCACCCTCAGGATTACAGGCGTGTCAGCAAGCCCTGCTTTCACATGGGTGCTAGGGAGAGACTGGGCCTCATGCTTGTGTGGCAGGCACTTGACTGACTGCATGATCTAACCCCAGTTGTATACTCTAGGTAGGTGAATTTTATGGTTTATGATTATATCTCAATAAAGATGTTAAAAATAGATTACATAGACCAGTATGAATAAGATCCCATTTTTAGTTATTTTATAGTTCTGAGAGTCCCATAAAACATGTATTTATGTATCAGAGGTAACCAAGTACCACCATTGAAAATGATTTTTTTAAAGAGATTTTTGAATAAATGTGCTAATAACTTAATTAAACTTCCTTGGATTTTTGTAGTCTATCATGCTAACTGTCTGCCCAGAAATGCTTGCCTGATGAACCGCTGCATCCCATTCCCTTTCTTTGCTATCCTCCGTCCAAAGGCTTCTCAGTTGTTCACCCATCGCATCAGCCCTGCTCCCCAGCTCCCACCTGCCTTTGCTGAATGAAGGTTGACTGTGATGTCCCACAGATGTCTAATGGAGGAGCTTGTGTGTGTTTGCTTTGGGCTCTCACTAGCTCCTCCTTCCCAAGCTCATCTCACTATGAGGACTGGGCAGCTCCACCAGCATTGTTAGTCTGCAGGGCTGGTCATCATGCTCCTGGATTACCAGGCGTGTTTGACATGCCTGGGCTCTGCCAGGGAGCAGGCAGGGCTCTGGACCTCATTCCACTCACCAGTGCTGTAAGAATCTGTTATCTCCCTTTGTTGTCATCTTGGATATATGCTGGTGGGAGTCGTCGGGGTAAGCAACGTAGTGTAGGGTGTCCTCAGAACTCACTGTTTTAAGACAGTGAGATGTGTCTTCAAAGATGAGTCACATGCTCAGATGTAACTTCTTCAGAGGGTTCCCTTTGTGGGTTTTAATGTTTGCTACTACGTGGTGCTAAACGGGCTCCGTATGTATCCGTGTGTGATGCCACCTTTTCACGGTGTGTGACTACAAATGGTTTTAGTGGTGTGAGAGCAGCAGTTTTTCACGCCCTTTGTTCTACATTCAGATATTGCAGAGGGTTAAGTTTTGGCCTGTGTAATTTTTCTGCTTGTATTTGTTTTGCATCTTTTTTAGAATAGAAAGCTAGTGTATATTACAGGCATCGTGGTTCAGAAAAGGCCTTTTTAGACTTTAAATTTTAAGACTAAAAATTAATGTTTCTGTATACCTAACAAAATAATTCAATATTCATACTGCAAAACATAAATGGCCAGCTCGCCAAAATGTGGAGGTATTGACAGATGAAAACCACAAAGGTGGTTGATATAAGAAAGTAGGTGGCTTTGTGTTTTCCTTTTTCATGTTTAAAATAAATGGAAACTGGCAACTCTTGCCTGCGTGTCTTTTAATTTTCATTTCTAAGTCCAACATTAAGCCTATTTTTTAATATAGATTCTTTTCCAGGAAACATTTTCTTGTACAACAAAGGCATTTCAGATGTATAATTTACAATTCTGAAACCCAGAGCGCAGCATTACTGTAAGTGTGGCTGGCAGATTCCTGCACAGCAGGTTATCCTTCAGCTAAGAGTTCTCCTAGTCAGAGAGCACCGAATACAGGTTCCTGGTGGAGTGTGTTGCAGGATGTGACTAGCCACTAAGTCCACTGAAGCTAGATGTAGGATTTGGGAACTTCATCACTAAGCTCCATTGTGAGAGTGTGTCCTGTGGTCTGCTGGGCCATGCCAGCAAGCATTCAGGTCTCTGAAGAACATATTTAATTATGAGGGCACATCCTAAAAGGTTTTTAATTTTTTTTTCATGGAAATTTGGAGTGCTAATTAACCGCTAAGCATTCTGGGATGTTAGTTTTAATTGTTCATGTTTTATGATCTACTGATGACAGCCCAGATGTCTGCAAAAAAGCACAGGTAGCTGAAACTGGGAAATCAAGAAAATGTCCCACAGACCGGCCCACGAGCCAGTCTGACAGAGGCAGCTCATATTCCCAGGTGACTGTAGTTATGTCAACTTGATAAGAACTAATCAGCATTTGTTTAATTTGAGTTGTTTATTTATTTTTCCAAATGGGTTGCAGCTCTTTGTGGGGCAGTGGAGATTTTGCTTGTCCAGCCTCCCCCATCGTCTCCTTTAGGAATGGGCTCTCTCATCATGTCATGTTGGGGACATCTTTCTGCCTCTGCCCACAACATGGGCTCCACCCGGAACCCGTTCTGTCCGAAGGCTCAGCCTCTGTGTGTCCTGCTGGGATTGACGGCAGCATGATGTGCTGCTTTGGGGAGGGTCCCCCTCAGCTTCTGCTCTTCCTCTCCGGGCACCCAGAACCTTCTAACTGTACAGCCTGCTACGGCTTGTCCTCCACTGAACTTATGCAGTGGTTTAATACCACTGTGGAGAATGGAGACATTGGTGGTTAGAGGCAGGGCCTGCAGGGAACTGACTTGGATTATAGAACAGTGTGGGCCTGCTGGCTGGGTGGCCGGCTCTCTTTATTTGATATTTTTAAGATAGAGTCTAATGCGGCTCAGGCTGGCCTCAGAGTGCCTGTGTAGCTGAGTGTGTCCTTGAATTTCTGGTCTTCCTGCACTCATCAGCGGTTGGACTGGTACTGCGTCCAGTTTACACTGTGCTGGGATTGGAACCTGGGGCCCTGAGATTGCTCTGCGGTTACTCTACCAACCGAGCGTCATTCTGAGTCTCTTGGAACATTTCGAAGGCATCAAATCTATATTTTCACTTAAAAAAGTATGTAAAAGTAGGAACCCTGAGTGTAATTTATTTGTAATTTGAACAAAGCTTCTAAAGACCTAGTGGATTCCTTAGCTAATTAGTTCTGAGACTACTCGGGAATAGAAATCATCTGTGCTGTAAATGAAAGGGAAAGGAGGCATCTTGTGAGTCCAAATGGTGGTTTTTGAACAACTAAATCGCATATAGGAGCCCAACTTCCTTTGCTTGTGTAGTAGTTGTAAGGGCTGACGGATGGATTGACGCACCTCCTTTTAATACTTAGTTCAGCTGAGGGCACCCATTGACAGTCACCTCCTGACTTCACCCAAGAGTTGACCTGTATTTATTGTATGAGGAATAGGGAGTGGTATCTTGAGGGTGTGGTGGGTTTTGGGCAGAGCTGGAGCTGTTAGGTTAGACTTAAAGAATCACAGGCGCATGGCTTTGTGTTCAAGAGATTCGTCTCTTCCCATCTATCCACCCTGGAGTGCTCCTGCCTTAGAGGAGCTTCCAGGCTGTATTAATTAAAACAGTGCTTCCCTCTGTCCTCCAATATACTTAGGAAGTTGCTAAGTAGTGATTAGAATAATAAAGCTGCTCAGCTGGGCAGTGTTAATTTCATTCTCAGCCTTTGTTTGTAAACAGTGTTGCACGAAGTACGAAGTACGTTGAAATTTAAAGCTTTAGCTTCTGTTTTGTTTTTTTAAGAGAGCCCGGAAGATGGAGTTTATGTATTTCTGATCTTTGTTTCTGTGCTTTGCTAATAAAATAATGAACAGTGCTTTTAAAAAATATTCTAGAAATTCACATATTTGATAGACACACTGGAAGAAGCTGGGCACTGTAGGACATACCTGTCTCTCTCAGCATTTGGAAGGCAAAGGCAGGAGGATGGCCACAGATGTGATGCCAGCCTTATCTGGACCAGGTGAGGCGGCATAAAGAGACCCCGTCTCAAGACAACGAGATTTTGAAAGGAAACCTGTAGAGAAATAGATGGAGGAGTTTTAGACAGATTGTAATCTGTGTTGATAAGAGTGGTTTTGTCCTGTTGTGTCATCCCTCCCAACAGGACGCTGCTTTCATGGATTCAGGGTGTTGATATTACTACTCCAGGGTGTTGGTATTACTACTCCAGGGTGTTGATATTACTACTCCAGGGTGTTGATATTACTACTCCAGGGTGTTGATATTACTAC
>CAJQZJ010032510.1:3040721-3096794 GCA_907164525.1 Lophiomys imhausi
ATATATAGCAAGTGTTAGGAATGGGGCATGAGGGTGTGGAGATCTGTCTCCTGCCCTAGGCTGGAAGGCATGCTTCATTCCTTCCTAACCCCATATGTGGTGAGATACCTCTGAATATAGCTATTTTCATCTGTCATTCATAAAGTCCTTTGTCAGTTCACCTTTGTGGTAGTAGTAGTAGTAGCCATAAAGCCAGTCAGAACGGGAGAGGACTTGGCAGTTCCCTGGTAACCTACACATGACTTCTCTTTATAGGGGCCCTTCTGGTATAAATGTATAGTTTTATTTATTTATTTTTTTCAATACAGGTTTTCTCTATGTATCCATAGTGGTCCTGGACCCACTTTGTAGACCAGGCTGGCCTTGAACTTACAGAGATCCACCTGCCTCTGCCTCTGCCTCCTGAGTGCTGGGATTAAAGGTGTGAGCCACCATGCTTGGCCTATAAATGTATAGCTTTAATACACTGTGGGGCTTTTCTTTCTTTGGGCTGTTCCAGCAGCATCATGGCAACCTAGAGGCAGGATGATGTGTCTGAGCCGTGACTGGAACACAGCGATGACAGCCATCTTTGGATTGGGTAACCTAGAAGCTTGCCTTGGGGACCCTGCACTGGCATTGTGCTTCTTGGGCTGAATGTTTGGAGTCTGGAGCTTCTACAGGGCCCCAAGTTTTTCTTTCTAGGGGCTGAGAGTTAGTTAGTTCAGTGGTTAAGAACACTTGTTCTTGCAAAGGACTTGGGTTTGATTCCACATGGAGGCTCACTACTTCCTTGGGCACCAGGCATACATGTGGTACACAGATGTACATGGAGACAAAGCATCATACACACAAATTAATAAAATAAATCTAAAAAAATATAAAAGTAATACTTTTGGAAAAGTTTTTCTTTATGAAAATGGTGTGCTATATAAAATGGCCTGTAAATTCCTTCTCCTGAAGAGTACCTGGAGAAATGGATTTCGAGGTGTATAAGTTAAGGGAATATTTGGAAAGCAGTGGATTTATGTTTCCTGGGCTACAAAAGCCCAGCTTTGTGGAACATGCAGGTGTTTGGAGATTTGAAATATCACCCACTTTCAGTAGGATAAAGATAGGCTTGCTGTGTGGACTAAAGTTTACAGCATTGCTGCAGTTACTGTCCACCTTGAGAATCCTTCTAGCCCCATCGAACGAACAGTATGTGTACTTTCCTGTAGCTACTAGATTCTATAATTGTTTTTGTAAATTAATCGGAACAAACTCCAGTATATCCACTTTGCTTCCAGCAGTTCCAAGGCAAGGGGACATTTAGATGGTGATTATATTTCTTACACTCATGTGCTCACTTTCTTTTTCTTTTCAAACATCTGTATGTGCGTGTGTGTGTGTGTAGTGGTTATGTGTGTAGGTGTGTGTGTATATGTGTGTAGGTATATATGTGTGTAGGCATGTGTGTGTATATGTGTGTAGGTGTATATGTGTGTAGGTATGTATGTGTGTGTATGTGTATATGTGTAGGTGTGTGTAGGTATGTGTGTAGGTGTGTGTGTGTAGGTGTGTATGTGTATGTATAGTATATATGTGTGTAGGTGTGTGTAGGTGTGTGTAGGTGTGTGTATGTAGGTGTGTATGTGTGTGTAGGTATATGTGTGTAGGTATGTGTATGCGTGTGTGTAGGTGTATGTGTGTGTGTAGGTGTGTGTAGGTGTAGGTGTGTGTGTGTAGGTCAGAGGACAATCTTGGGTGTCAGTCTTCCCTTGCCCTTTATCTGACAGAATGTCTTACTCACTATGCTAAGGCAGCCCCAGCTTTCTCTCCTGTCCCCGCCACCATCTGTTATGGAATTGCAGACATAGCTGTTGCATCCAGGCTGTATAGATCCAAACTCAAGTTCTCATATTCTTGTGGCTGCACTTTGCCCACTGGGCTGTCATTTCCTCAGACTTTCCTCAGTTTTCTGACACTTACCCTCTCCTGTCCATCCTGGAACTGGAACCTCGAGCTCCTGCTCAGAACCTGGCACTTGAATTTTCAAAGAACATATTGGGAAGCAAGGGCAGAGATGCCTGGTAGGAATATTACTTGAGTGAAGTGGCTAAGACAAGCTTTGCACCAGAGAACCAGGGAAGAGGGCATCAGATCCCCTAGAGGTGTAATTACAAGCAGTTGCAAACCACCTAATGTGGTGTTGAGAACCAGTGGGGACCTCTGTAAGAGCAGCAGTAATGGTCTTGTCTGCTGAGCTATCTCTCCAGCTCTGAAGAATGTATCCTAATGTCTGCTTGCTGATGTACTGACAGGCTAGAAAATTACTCAATACCACACTTCACAAGTGAAATAAAATGTCAGACTTAGAATTAATTTACTGCCTTTGGAAAAGCCCATGGCTGTGTTTGCACAGGTCTAACATTGTGATTTTAGAAGAATATCTTTAGTGAGTAAGAAAGAGAACAGCATTATTTCTGTTTCACTGGGTTTTGTGTACTGCAAACATTCTAGAGTTCTGAATAGTTCCCAGTGTACCCTCAGATCTTCAGCAGTGACTTCCCCTTGCGGCTGGCAGAGCTGTCTGTAAGAAACAGAACCATCTACAACCAACAGAACACTCAGTCAGCACAAGCACAGGCCCTTTGTTTCCTGGCTGCCAGTGTGTTTTTCCCCATGGCAGGAGAACCTGGCTATTTCATAGTATGTTATGCGTATATTCACAGGAAGTCCTAGCTGTGTTTCACTGTGTACAGTGTGTCCACAAGAGATCCTGGCCCTGTTTCACACATATCATTCATGCATTCCCAGGACATCCTGGGCTCTGTTTCGTGTGTATCAGGCATGTGTTCACAGGAGACCCTGGTTTGTTTCACAGTGTATCATGTATCTGCAGGAAATGTTTTGTTTTATATCACACGTGTATTCGCAGGAGACACTGGCTGTGTTTTGTTGTATATATTATGCATGCTAGCAAAGCACTTTACCAACTGAACAACCTTCCCAGCCCTGGCATTAACTGTTAAAAACAACAAGCAAACAAGCAAACCATGCTGACGTCTGATGAATCTGTTCATTCTGTTCTATGTCTCCAAATGTGGAAACCACCAGAAGAAATCAATAAAAAAGAGAATGAGAAATGACTAAAGAACAGGCAGGAAATGCCATCGCCCCCCAGCGAATCTTTCAGTTCATGGGCTCTGATCAGAGCGGCAAGTGAAGTCCAATGGCTCCCTCCTGCAACAATTGTTTCAGTCACAGGGAGCAAACACCAACTGTGAAGTTGAGAAGCCCAGCATGGTATCTGTCCTTGATTTGTGCATACGTGTGGCGCTCAGGTGGGCCAGATAGGGCAAGGCCTCCAGTCCCCAAGGACCCACAGCCTCATCTGGATACCTAGCTTGAACTGAGAAGCATGGGATGTGAACTTGAACTCCTGTCCCAGGTTCACAGCAAGAACAGAATCGGTGGAAACACACACTTCATCTATGGAAGCCCCAAGCTGCTTTTGCGTTTGCCGTTGTAGCTGTGTAAAAAAATTCTGTTTTGTGATTTAGCCTAAACACTGAATTTCAGCTTATTCTTGTGTTTGCTACTGCGTGGTGTTTTAGCGATTCCTTATTATAGTTGCATCGTGTCTACCTTCTGGACTGATTATTGTTTTTCATTGGTTTAGATGTCTTGTTTCATTCATAGAATCAGAACAAGAAAATAAAAGCAATTTGGGATTACAGCTTGTCCCTCTTTTATTTTTAAGAAGTACAGCTTCTGTAAAAAATTTTAAGAGATTGGAAGTGTGTTGTTGGCTCAGGGGATAAAGTAGTCCTGGGACCAAAACATAGGCTTCTCCTTCCCAATGATTTTATTAATGACTCCCAGAAGACTTTTCACTGCAGAGGCGGATTTCCTCCCATTGTGTGTCCCCGTGACCTCTGAGGAACAGTTCTGTGGTACACGGTGCGTGTGATCCCTTACTGATTATGGGCTTGTAATAATGAGACGTTTACCCCTGAAAATACTGCCAACAAAGTTTTATTACTAGAGTAAGGGAAGTGCTTGGGCTCCTATTATGTCAAGCGCTACTTTGTATCCTACATCATTCTGAAGCTGTGCTCGCTGCCTACCGTGTGGCCTGCCGCAAACTAGAACTTGGGCTTCACTGGGAAAACTCTTTGCAAATTGTTTCTGGGACTCCGATTTTGGAAAGCATCCATATTTGGGGGCAGGAGATTGAATAGCACAGCAGTTCTTGAAGACTTATATTCCAAGATATTTTTGTCAGTGACAAAGTAATATTTTTTTTTTTTTTTTTTTTTTTGGTTTTTTCGAGACAGGGTTTCTCTGTGTAGCCCTGGCTGTCCTGGACTCACTTTTGTAGACCAGGCTGGCCTCGAACTCACAAAGATCCACCTGCCTCTGCCTCCCGAGTGCTGGGATTAAAGGCGTGCGCCACCACCGCCCGGCTGACAAAGTAATATTTTTATAGAACAAGTTTCAGTAACTTCAGAACCATTCATAGAAAAGATGTAGTTGCTGTCATGCTCAGTGTAGTTTTCATGGATGCCACCTACGGGTGTATATCGGCATCTGGGAATGGAAGGGGAAAACAACACGGTATTCACAGGAAGTGGGGTAGAGCATCATTGTTGATTTTAGGTCCCATTCAGACGTCTTTTAATTAATTAATTAATTAATTAATTAATTAAACAATCTTTTTTTTTATGTATGGGTGTTTTTGCCTGCATGGATGTCTGTGTACCACATGTGTGCTTGGTGTCCATGGAGGCCAGAAGAGGACATCACATTCCTGGAACTAGAGTTACAGGTGGTTGTGAGCCACCTAGCCTGAGTCCTCTGAAAGAGTAGGCAGTTCTCCAACCGCTGAGCCATTGCTCTAGCCTGGTACCTAGAAGTCTTAATGTCATTAATTGTCCTTGCTTTTTTTTTTAATGTTTATTTATTACCTCAGGTTACATCTCCATCACAGTGTCCTCTTTGCACCCCTCCCAGTCCCACCATCCTCCCATCCTCTACCCCCTATCCCTTCCATCCCACTCCTCTGGAGTAGTGTCCCTACATAACAGTCCCCTGCCCCACTTCAGCAGTCATATGAGGGCCAAGAGCCTCCTCATACACTGGGGGCCTACAAGGCAGCACCAATAGGGCAAAGTGTTTCATTGACAGGAAACAAAGTCTATGTTCATGTTCCCTTTGGTGCATTGGTTGTAGTATAGTTGTCCTGTACTATATGGCTGAAATCTGATTGTAAGTGAGATATCCTGTGCTTTTTGGAGGCAAGTTCAGGCTCTCTCCCAGAGAGAACTAGAAACTCTCTAACCCAATATGGCCTGACAAGCTAGCGTTGTCCAGACCTTTACTTCTCAGCTTTGGGAGTCTAGGCGTGTGCCACCAGGCCAGATTGGGTGCTACATTTTCAATTCCATACAGTTTGTCATCAGTGATAGCAGTCTACTTCATTTTTAGGAAGCTTGGAAAGTGCAGTGAGAAATATTAAAAAACAAACAAACAAAACCAAACCCAAAACCAAGCAAACAACCTCAAGCCCTCCTTGAACACTTGGAAGAAAATCAATAATCCCAGCTCCTCCCAGCAGCAAGCTGTTAATGTTACTGGAAACATTTTGGCACAGGAGGATGGCTCAGTGAGTGCTTGCTGTACAAGCATGAGGACCTGAGTTTGGAACCCTGGCACCAATGTAGGAAGCTAGGCAGGGGAGGCATGCATGTGTCATCCTAGTAATCAAGTAGCAGGGCCAGGCAGGTCCCTGGCACTGGCTGGCCACTCAGAATTGCTAAGTCAGCTAGCCCCCAGGTCCCAATGAGAGATATTACCTCAAAAACAGCAACAAAATCCCACAGAAAACCACCACACCAAACCCCAAGGTAGATGACTCTCTTCTTTACCCTCTTGAGACAGCACAGAACTTAAGTATGGTAGGAGAAGCTGCAGGCAGTGGCTTTAAAATTCAGGAGTCTTATTTTAATTCTGCATTCAATAATGAAAGTATTTAATGTCTAATCAGAAAAGTTGCTGCTTCTTGCCTTTTAGTGGGGTTCTAGCAGGTGGAACACTGTCCAAATTCACTGTTTGACCTTCTCATGCAATGCTGTGTGTAACTGTTGGAAATATTTTTCTGGTTTGACAATCATATTCTAAACAGGCAAGTTGTCATGGTCGGGCCCTGATGGGGTCTCGGGGTGGGGGAGAGCAGTGTTCACTGTCACATTTGTTCTTCTCTGACCCTGATTTCACCAGAATCTGGAGCTCTTCCTGTTCCTAAGGCAGAGAAGCCTTGAGCTTGTGGGTTGGCTAGCCCCTAGGCTTGTGGACATGGCTGTGCACCCATCTCTCACCTGCAAGCCCTCACACAGAGCTGCCCAGTTGCCGGGTCGTACCCTCTCCCTTCTTGTTGTGTAAAGAGCGTACTGGGGAACTTTAACCCAGTTCTGCCTGGTGCCTGTTCGGCTGAGCTCCTTTCTTATCCCACATCTTTGGGGGAGGTGGCAAGTGCTTGTCTTGATTTTCCGACCTCCAGGAGAACCTGTCCTTGGTTTTGAGGTAGGCTGGAAGGACAGGGAAAGTTGTTATCTGGGCATGGGGAGGAGAGGAGTCCCTTGCCCCAGTCTGGTGGAAGCTTCTCACCAACTGAGAAGCAACAATTTGGCACAGTTTGCTGTGCTGAAACATTTGCTGTGAAGGTTGCTGATATAAAAATGATATTCCTTTATATATTTAGATGTTTTAAAACAACAGTGAGCCAGGAGGCTTAAGCACTGTGTGTGTGTGTGTGTGTGTGTGTGTGTGTATGTGTGTGTGTATGACCTTGGGTATGACCTCCATCCTTTCTGCAGATTTCTGGCTCCTCAAACAAGACAGTTAGCTTTGCAGTGAAGATATCTTATCTTGCTGCAACCCTGTGTTAGACTTTTATGTTATCAGTTGCAATCAGAGGTCCCTCAGCAACCACCCACTGATCTCATTTGGGTTCCTTAGCAACACTTTGAAGATAGTGGCTTCAAATCCCACTGTAATTCCACATGTAGCTATCGCAAAGACACTGAACCTGGGGGTCTTGGGGAGAAAATCCGTGCTCTTGTGTCTTACCTTTTTCTGAGTATCTGTCTCTTATTTCTGCTGCCTAAGTGTGTGTTTGAATGTCTTTATTAAACTCAGCTGTGCTTTGGATGGCCTAGACCTGAAATTCTTTTCAGCATCAGAGCCACCAATCCTAGTTTTAGGAGATGAGGTCCCTGAAAGGTTAGAGGAGCTCCTCAGAGGACTGTGGATGACAGTGTAGATCTGTTTCTTCTGTCCCTGTCCTCCAAAACACTGATTAATTAACCAATGTTTAATTACTGTCTCCTGCTGTGCTCCTGGGTCTGGCAAAGAGTGTTCTAGAAGAATGTCCTCAGAACCCCCTGGTCGAGGGTGAGTTGGCCATGCAGATGATGCCCACAGAGGTGGCCAGTGGGGCAGGAGGTACGTGCATGGTTCCCTGTGGAAACACACAAAGGCTTTAAAAAATAATTTAGATTTATTTTATGTGTATGAGTGCTTTGCCTGCATGCGTGTATATGCACCATGTATGTGGCAACAGATGATTGTGAGCCACTGTGTGAATCCTGGGAACTGAACCTGGGTCCTCTATAAGAACACTGTGCTCTTTACTGCAGGGGCTTCTGCCTATCTCTCCAACCCCAGGAAGGCTTTCTTAATACCCTGGGCTGATGGTAGATGTCACACTGTACAGAGGGCTGGCCGGCTGTGAGGCAGATTTGGAGGAGTCTGCCCATAACAGGGAGAGGGCGGATCATGCAGCTCCTGAAGCAGAGTAGCCTGCGTCCCCTCCCAGGCACAGTGGGGTGCCCTAAAGCTGGAAATGACACAGCCGAGATGCTTGGAAGCTTTCACCTTAATTCTCTGGGTGTGGTGTTGGGGTGAGGGTGTAAGCGGTTTCTAATTTTCTGTTCACATAGTTGCTCCTTCTCCAACTTGAAGATTCTTAGCTTGTAAGAGACGAAGAAAAGCCATAGGTTCATGGGAGCAGCACTCTCTGCACCTCAGCATCTCTGAGAATATATTTTCTCCCTCTGCCTGCTAAGAAACAATTTGCTCCTGAGCTTCAGGGAATTCTGGGATTTATCTTTCTGACAGTGTTCTGTAGCTCTCCTTGGCTGTGTGCCTGCTCTTGGGTTCTCAGGTCTGTTGTTTAAAGCCAGGTCCCCAGCCAGCCAGATTTGTTGCTTTGGATGCTGCTGCTTTTTGTCCCTAGACTGCTGTGTTTTTGCTTCTCCCCTGCCTCAAATTCTTGTGGGCTCTATACCTGCTTCTGGCACTTCTCTAAGCCCTGCAGGTGAGGTCACATTGTGCTCACTATTCTCAGCTCTTGTCTTTGCATCCTGGTCTTTTCTGGTCAGTAAGCAGCAAACTCTAATGCTGCTGTCACCTCTGTCTCCCTTTCTTGTCCTCTCTTTTCTTCTTCCTTTTTGTAGTGTTTGTATGTATGTGCATGTGCGAGTATGCACATATGTTAACGTGTGCATGTGCAAGTATGCACATATGTTAATTAGCGTGTGCATGTGCTGTGGAGGTCAGAGCCAATGTCGGGTGTCTCCCTTAATTGCTCTCCACTTTTTTTTCTTCCTTTTCTCATTTTTTTAGATGGTCTCTTTTAGTAGCTCTGACTGGGCTCAAACTCACTAGGTAGACCAGGCCGGCCTCAAATTCATAGTGATCTGCTTGCTTCTTGATTCTGCCTCACAAATGCTGGGATTAAACATGTGTGTTACTCCTGGTTTTTAGCTTAGTTTTTTGAGCTACAGTCTCATTGAATCTAGAATCTAGCTCATTGATCTTGCCGGCTGGCCAGTGAGCCTCAGAAATCCTTCAGTCTCAGCTCCCTTGTCACCCAGTGGTGTGGTTACAGACATGTTGTCCGGCCTGACTTTTAACATGGGCTCTGGGGTTCTGAGTTCAGGTCGTCAGTGCTTTCTGACTGGGCAATCTCCCCAGCCCCTGCTTCCCTACTGAGCTGGGTCTTCCTATAAGATTTTAGAGCAGCTGAATTACTCAGCAGCCGCAGCCTTGCGCTCCACTTGCCTGCCCAGCCTGGGTCCTGTGAAGAGATTTGACCTTCTTGACGATTCCATTGGGTTTAAAGCCATGTAATTTAGAGTTCTCCTGGATTCTCAGCAGACCCTATGACATGGGCTTGGCATACTCCAGCTGCTCCTTCCTGTGGCAGATTTCTAAATCAAAGGGATTGCTGGTGAGCCCAAGGGTGCTGTGTGTGTGTGTGTGTGTGTGTGTGTGTGTGTGTGTGTGTGTGTGTTGATAAGGTGACCTGCATGCTCAGGAATTTGAACCTGTAGCAGAATGAGAGGTCAGTGAGAAGCCCTCATGGCCCCAAAGCACCCTTCTACCTGGAGCCTGTGGTAAGAAAAGGTAGCAAGCTGCTGACTCTCCTAGAAGATTTACATGTTGGTTCCAAAGATCCCATGTCTTTCCTGTTGGTAAAAAATGCTGCACCATGGTAGAACCAAGGGAATTCAGATTGCTAATAGGCCATCACCATGAAATAAAATGACAGGCATTTTTAAAGGTGGTATTTCTATTTTACAGGCTTTGATGCTTCTCAATAATCATAAACTTTAGCCACAAACATGGACTGCTGATAAACAAATAGCTATTAGGACTGAAAGTTATTAATTTTCTTCTGAAACATTTTGTTATGTTTGAAGTCAGATTCTTTCTTCCTGAGGACAAGAGAAAAACATAGTAAAGACGAAGAGAATCACAAAACTTTCTCTGACATATGCCCTACCCTAGTGTTCTCAGTTCACATAAGAAACTATGAATGTGATGTCTTCAACTTGGACAGTATGCTCTTTAGGATTGCTCAGAAAACACATTTTAAAAGAAATTTATTTATGCATATATGGTTCATATATATATATATATATATATATAAAATGTGTGTGTGTGTATGTCAGCATGACTAATCAGAACATCTATCAGTGTGTTACAAATGAAAAGAGTTGCCACTTTCCGCTAACAGTCTTGGGATTCCCTTAGCATTTGCACTGGTCTTTGAAGTGCAGTTGCCAAGAAGTTGATTGGCTTTTCCACCATCTCCATCTAATCAGTCACCTTCCAAGGAGTCTCTGAAACTCGGAGTCTGTGAAAACAAAATATGTGTATTGTTACATTACTTTATTCAAATTCAGTGCTCTGAAGTCTGGCCGCTAGTACTTGGCAAGATTGCTAAGCAGTGACAGATATGCACGCACAGCTAGCTTTAATCCAAATGTTTCTAGAGGGATGCATTGTCGGTGTGTGCTGTGCTGGTGGGCTTGGTTGTGGTTTTGACTGCTGTTTCTGGTCTGCTTTTGTATTTCCAGTTCTTTTGCACTGTGTCGTGTGCATTTATTTTTCTTTAGTCCGACTACCAATGTATGCTTGGACATAATCACGGCTGTTTTTCACGCAGCATTGCTTTGAATGTAGGACTGAGCCATTTTTCTGGGGTTTCAATGGAGGCAGCAATGTCTTCCAGCACTGAAGGGGTAGCACTCTACTCTGTGAGCGAAGCTCTGTCTGAAAAGCCGTAAGTGCCTGTGATGTGTGCTGTTTAGAAGGTTTCCAACTTTTGTATTAACATTTGCTTCATATTAGCCACACCTGTGTATGACATGACTCTAGGCAGTTGTACGTTCTGTGGCCAAATACACAAGGTGAAATGTTGTATTCCATCAGCCATATTATTTAGGGTTATCCTTTTCTAATAAGAATCTAGACATGAATTGCCATTGACCCAATTTCTGTGTAAATGTATATGTGTTGACCATTGATTATTTTGATTGAGTTTGCTCTGTTTGGAAGTTGTGATGGGTGAGAAGTGTGGGTTATGTTCAGTTATGTGGAGAGTTGCTGGTTTAAAGTAAGGCACATTTTGTTTCACAGATGTGGAAGTCTCTGGGAGTTCTGATGTCTTTCCTTCTGAACATTTAACCAGCTGGTCGGTAATAGAATTAACTCTACATTATTCTAATGTGAGAGCTTCTCACTGAAAGTGCACTTGGACTCCATCAAATTGATGAAATGAACATTAAGAGCCCAGGAGTGTTTGCTCAAACGACTCCAATAGGCAGTTTGCAGAGGAAGGAACTAACCACCAGAAGACTCTACAAAATGTTTACTGCAGATTTTATGTCAGCTTGACATAGCAAGAGTCATCCAAGAGGCAGGAACCTAAATCAAGGGAATGCCTCCATAAGATGGGGTAGTGCACAAGCTTGTAGGACATTTTCTTAATTAGTGATTGGTGTGGGGAATGTGAAGCCCATTGGTGATGGTGCCATCCCTGGGCTGGTGGTCCTGGGTTCTATAAGAAAGCAGGCTGAGCCCGCCATGGATAGTAAGACAGTAAGAAGAGCCCCTCCATGGCCTCTGCATCAGCTCCTGCCTCCATGTTCCTGGCCTGCTTGAGCTCCTGTCCTGACTTGTTCAGTGATGAACAGTGATGTGGAAGTGTGAGCCCAATAAACCTTTTCCTCCTCAAATTGTATTTGGTTAATGGTGTTTCATCACAGCAGTAGTAACCCTAAGATGTTGACCAAATCTAGTACTCCAAGACTCAAAAGTGACAATATTATCTTATTAAATTGATAAAAGTCAAGCGTGAGCTGTGTGTTCATGTTTTCAAAGTTACAGCAAGCTGGTGATGGTGCACACTGCTGGCTGATTCTGTGTGACTGCATGTCTCCACTGAGGTGTAGCTTAGCAATGTTACAAACTGGGTAAAGATATGTATACCTTTTCTTTCAGACTTGGAATACTCTGTATCCCAAGGAAACTGTAATCACCTGCCTCTTAGTTCAGTAACAACATGAGAAAGGAAGGGGTTATTTTATTTTAAAGCTTATAGTCTTTCATAAAGGGATATCAGGGCAGGAACTCCGGGTAAAAACATGGAAGCAGGAACTGAAAAGAGACCATACTGGCTTACTCTTTGTGGCTTTCCTATTTACCCCAGGAGCATCTGCCCAGTAGTGACACTGCATGATTCAGTCATCCACATCTTACTTATAGACCAGTCTGATATAGTGCCTCAGCTGAAATTCCATCCTCCTGGATGACCTTGGCTTCTGTCAGGTTTGCAAAAATCTAATCTGCACAATAGGTAAGGATATCCAATCCAGCATTATTTAATTCCTCAAACAGTCAGAATAACTTCAAAGGGGAATGGCATAGTCAAGTCAGCTATAGTTTGCCCATCAGAACAAATAACATGCATACATTAATTGTATAGCAAAGTGAAAAAGGTTATGTTGGGTTAAGTGAGGAAAAGACCAAAGTCCCAAGAGCCCGTGAGCAGAACGGGGGGGGGGTATTATGACCAAGGTGAACACTCAGACCCTCTTTGTTGAGGGGCAGAGAGTTCTAGGTTTATTTTCCTCTGATGGTGTTTGTGACTAGTCTCTTCGTCAGTGTGAACAGCCCACTAAAGAATAGAAGGCTGTGACAGGATGATGGACTGAGATGATAAGAATGTCTGTCTGGTACACTGCTGGGTTCATGTGCTCTGTCTGTGGGCACAGTTTTCCTCCATGCCTTGGAATCAAGGAGAAGGACTTTCGGTGAAGTGACATGTAAAGTCTGTCCTGTTTGCACAGTCTTTTTACAGAGGTATTTTCTGCAGCCTTACCTCCAATTGAGAATATAAGGTATGGAACCAGGTGTAAATAGTTTTTTCTTAAGCATTTTAGAGTGAATCTTTAAGTCACCAAATACTTTTGATTCTTTACACCTAATTTCAAAAAGCATTATATCATTTTATATACTTAGAATATTTTATATACTTTGTATATACTTTGTGTCATTTTATATATATTGTATCATCTTTATAGATACTGAAAATAGTATTTTTATATAGTAATGTCATTTGAGATCAGCTTTTAAAGATGGTTTTACAAACAGTCTATTAACTCATGCTTTTGGGAAATGTATAGCACTTTCTGTCTTTTTCTATAGTATGGATCTGCCAGACACATTCAATTCCCACCTACTGAGATCACTTATTTTTGGATGACTCCTGAAATGTGCATAAATGTTCCCTGTGCTACTGACCTTCCAGCTACAGTTGTCTTTATTGGAATAGAAGGAACTTAAATTTATTCTATGAAGAGAATATATTTTGGTACAAGTAGTTGGAAATTCTGGGTTCTTCCCCTTGTAATGAGGTTGGTGCATGAGGGGCTCTGGTCCGTTCCCTTCAGCCTCTCATTCAGCAGACATGCCAAGCATTACTAGGCACCACCCACCTTGTGAGTGCCCTGCTTGTATGTGGGGCACTAGCATTTGTGCAGTCTTTTTGGGGACATTTTACGGAGCAAGGTTTGTCTTTGCTTTTAGAATGAAATAATTGGTGTAAGGCTTACATTTTAAAAGTAATGAGGGCTGCACTACCTTTGTAACTATAACAACATTGAAAAGCTCTCCATGAGGTGTCTACTTTTCTTACCCCCTTTCCTGAAAAGACATTGTTCACCAATCTATTGTTGAATTGTGTAGTTTTTGGTACCAACTTAGAAGGAATTCCCTCCCCACCTCTTTTTCAGTGTATGTGTGTGTTTGTAGATATACATGTGTGTACAGATGTGTGCACACACGTGTGGAGTTAGAGTACAACCTGCAGGAGTCCTGTAGGGGTTAGATAAATTAGATTTAGAAAATATATAGGGGTTTCTGATACTGTCTCTTAATTCGGGGCATGAAGAGCATTATCAGCATGATGTCAGGAAAAACAGGAAAGACTCAATAGACTGAAAAACAAGATTGGAGTCTCCTAGGAAAACAGGAAAGACTTAATGGACTTGAAGAAACAAAGTATCTGGCCTGACATTGTTTTCAGCTGCTAAGTGGGCGGAGCCCAAATTAAGCTGAAACAGAGTTCCTCCTATTTAAGGACAGTGCATGGAGCCCAGAAGGGGAAGAGGCCCCTGATGCTAGAGAGCTCCAAGAGTCCTGCTGAAAAAAGTGCTGGCCATCATTTGATGGCCAGATTTCCCTGAAGCAGAAAGAAGCTGGTGAGCAAAGAAAGCCTGAGCAAGACACCAAAAGGCCAAGGACTAAACCTTGTGGCTCAGCTTTTGCCTAGAGGGGTTTGATCTGTCCGAACAGTGGCCTAAAGGAAACTGCCTGGCTTTAAGGACTGAGGCAGAGCAGCTGAGTTCCTGATTCAAAAGAAGTAAGTTGGCCTGCAGACGGCTGGGGTCTCCCACAGAGGAGAAAGCATGAAGCCTTATATAAGGTGAGACTGCAATAACCAACTTACCCTGACGAACCTGCATCTGAGAGATCCAGAAAAAGGACTGCTAAGTGCGTTCAAGAATCTACAACAAAGACTGTGTTCCTGACGACTGAGGACCTGCCCCAGAGACTGTATCATTCTAAAAGGTTATGAAAGTAGTTATAATTATCAATAGGTTTAGTGGATAGGTTAAAGGGGTTGTAGGAATTTATAGGATTAATAGTTAAGAAATTGTTGGTGTTTATTACAAGTGAATTTAGTAATAAATAAATAAGTGTTAAATAATAATTTAAAAGTTCGGTTACAGAGTCCTTTTCTTTTTCCATCATTGGGAAGGTGTAGATCCTATTCCACAGGCCTGGGGTGGGGCCTGAGAACACTCCTCTCTGCTAAATCTTAAAGTGAAGAACCTGTCTGGCTTGGGGCAGCAGGTTCTGCAGTGGGAATGCATTACATACTTTGATGGTAGGAATGAATTCTGTGTGCCTATGTCTTAGTGTCATTTGAATATTGCAGTGAGAGCAGATGTTATTTTCTGTATACTTTTCCTTGCTTACCAAGAATGAAAAACAAGAACTCTTCATTCTGCCCAATGTTAGAGATTCGTAAGTATTGACTGCTGACTGTAAAACACCATTTCCAAAGGACTTGTCAAATTTCCATTCTGAGTAGACCCTGGAAAACTAGCAGTTTGTTTTGATAGTTAAACACACGCACGCACGCACGCACGCACGCACGCACGCACGCACGCACGCACGCGCGCACACACACACACACACACGCGCGCGCACCACAACTACCACTAAAAAACCAAAACAACTCCTCCCAGAGCACCCAAACAAAAACACTGGCCTTCTTTTATGCCAAATCTTGAGATTACAAGGAACAAAGTATTTTGTGAATGATATTAGAAGTGAATTCGTGTTTTTGATCTTGTTTATTTGTTTGTTTTGTTTTGAGACAGGGTCTCACTATGCGTTACTGGCTAGCCTTGAGCTTGTTGTATAGATCAAGCTGGCCTTGAACTCATAGATACCTGTCTGCCTCTGCTATCCTGCCATAGTGGTTACATGCCTGGTTGATAATTTAAGCAGCAATACATGTCACATTTTGATGTCACCTGCTTGTAAGAGTAATCCTAGGCAAGGAACGAGATTGTCCTTCTTTGGGAAAAGCCTCAATCCTGATTATCTCTCTTCTAGAGAAATATCTAAAAAATAGGCATCATAAGTAAGTGGAGATGTGGGGAGTTTATTAATAAAGAGACAGGGCACCTGAGTATTAAATTAGTCTGATTTCTAGCATCCTTTCCCATGTGATGATGTGCATAATCCCCATATCCTTTCATACCTGCTGCCTGTGCTTTTGGAGAAGTTCTGCCCTGTTAACTTCTTTATGTCAACATTTAAGATGATGGAAAAGTATCAGTTGTCTATCTCATAAAGGATAGCCTCACTAAATTAACCAATATTTACTTTTAAAATTATATTAGAGTTCTTAAGGATGTGCACTTCACTATGTAGCTTATTTTCTATGGATGTTTTAATATAATGACGTTTCAGGACATCACCATGATGTTTTCCAAGTTTCCTGTGATTTCCTTCCCTCAAAGGTGTAGTCACCTTTGTTACAGCTAGTTGTTTACATTGTTGCCGGCTCCACTTATTTGCCATCTTCCCTTACCAGCAGCGAAACCCATACCCGCACATGAAAACGTACGCTGTGTACATGTGCGTGAGCATGGGTTGTGTGTTCCCTCCGGTAATTATTCCCTCCAGTCTGGTTCTGGCAGCACTCACAGTTCAAATGCTCCTGGTGATCCACGTAGACGGTGCCACCAGCTCCTTCAAGAGATTCCTTACCTGTGGGTGTGGGCGCGAGTCCTAACTTTGTTTCTGTTCATATGATAAAGCACTGACCGAAAGCAACTTGTGGAGGAGCCAGTTGACTGGGCTTTGAGGTGGTAGTTCATCTTCAAGGGAAACTGAGGCAGGAGCTGAAGCAGAGGCCATGGAGGATGGCTGCTTGCTGGCTTGCTTCTCATGCCTTGTGCAGCCTGCTTTCCCAGGACTGCCTTCTTAGGTTTGGCACCAGTCACAGTGGTCTGGGCCCTCCTACATAAATCATTAATCAAGAAAAATCTGGTACTGATGTCATGATCCCCTGGGCTCCAAAGAGCTCGGGCAGATCATTTCTTCGGCTCTGACATCCACAACATGCAGTTTGTCTCACAGGCTAAGACTGTCTCTGCCCTTCACTTGCCAAGGTCCTTGGTGGTCCCTCCATGGTCCTGGCGTGACCAGTATCCTAGGGTCTCTACTGAGGCTGCAGCTGCACATTCAGCAGTGGTCTTTGTTCAGAAACTCTGACAAGTCTCAGCTTCTCTCCACCACCCCATCAGTCCTGCATCCTTCATAGCCCCAGAGCTAGAACCATGAGGAAGACTCTTAAATCATTGCCAAGTTCAGCTACCTCCTTGAGTGCAACCCTGGCTTGCTCTGGACCATCGCTTATCGGAGCTGACTCTGAGGAAATACTCCATCGATTTCATCTTCGTGGTGTTGGTGTCTTATTATCACAGCTGATTCTTTAGTCCCAGCTGACCAGCACTGATCGTCCCAGTAAAGCAAACATTTTACTCCCACAGATTCTTTTTTTTTTTTTTGGTTTTTCAAGATAGGGTTTTTCTGTGTAGCCCTGGCTGTCCTGGACTTGCTTTGTAGACCAGGCTGTCCTTGAACTCACAGAGATCCACTTGCTTCTGCCTCCTGAGTGCTGGGATTAAAGGCGCACACCACCACGTTTGGCTCGTTCACAGATTCTTAATCCAAAATATGACATAAATGACTCCAGCTGTCCTTGCTTCCCTTTGAAACTTAACAAGCTATGTTTCCTTCGTCTGCGTCTTTCTCAACAATGCTACCTTCCAGGTTCTGGTGACAGCCCATTCAGATCTGAGCACTCACAGGACGTTCCTAGCTCAGAGCTCCAAACTCCCCTCCCAAAACAGTTCAGGACATAAAATGCATGTGGTCCGGTGTCTCACAGAAACACCCTTTCATGTTTCTGGTACCAATGTCTGTCCTACTTTGCTTTTCTATGGCTGTGAAAAAAACACTGACCAAAAACGTTTGTTTGTTTGTTTATTTATTTATTTACTTACTGTTTTTTTCTAGACAGGGTTTCTCTGTGTAGTCTCTTGGCTGTCCTTGACTCACTTTGTAGACCAGGCTGGCCTCGAACTCACAGAGATCCACCTGCCTCTGCCTCCTGAGTGCTAGGATTAAAGGCGTGGGCCATTATGCCTGGCTATTACAGACAACTGTGAACTGCCAAGTGGGTGCTGAGATTTGAACCCAGGTCCTTTGGAAGAGCAGCCAGTGCTCTTAACTGCTGCGCCATCTCTCCAGCCCTTGTTTTATTTTATAGTTCCCACTATAGGTCACACTATGTTACTGAATGGTGGAATCAACACAGGAGCTTGAGACAGGAATCTGGAGAAGGATCTGAACAGGGATCATGGAGGGTTAATGTTCATTGACTTGCTCAGCTTGCTGTTGCTCACTGTGCCCAGGACTGGCACTGCCTATAGTGGACTGCCCCCACCTCCTAACCAATAATTAATACAGAAAATGCCCCACGGACACCCCTGGAGGGTAGTATGATGGAGACAACTTCTCAGTTGTGGTTCCTTCTTCCCTCGAATGTCTGGTTTGTGTGAAATTGGCTAAGAAACAACACACTTAGTTTTCTCCAGTAAATAGAGATTCAGAGAGCAGCTGTCTGGGTAGAGTGGGCTCAGACTCAAGACAGAGCACATTTGAAGGTTTGTCTGTGTTGATATCTGATATTGTTGACACACTTCATTTCTATGGGCCTATATGAGTTTGCTTTACGCTACATGTTGGAGTGCATCATTGAACGAGCCCTTTTGTGTGTTTGTCCTGTGGAGTTATTGCAGAAGCCAGTACTCTTGATGGGGTGGTCCATGTGTTCCGCTGGCTAGTGGGGATGAAGTTGGACAGTATTGCCTTCTGGAGTGAGCTCCTTGATACTCTGCTCTCTGAAAGTATCTGTGCTCTCACTGTTCCCGGAGTGAGACCATGCTTCCAGGGGCCAGCATCTCTTATCAGCTCAGCTGTATCTTCTGGTGTGTTCTACCTGGTAATGCTCCAGGAAGCTGGGTTTGAGCTTACAGTGTTGAAAAACTCCTTTGTTTCTACCTAAAAGGACAGGATGTTCATTTCTATCAGATCTTCTAATATGCCAGTCTGAACTTGTGTGTGTTTGAGTAAGCACCTATTGCTTCACAAGGCATGCTGCAGAATCCACAAGAGTCAGTGAAGAGAATGTTCCCTTCCTGACCTCAGAATCTCACACTGCAGAAAAGCCGGAAAGTGGCCTTAAGAAGTGTGTGGGTTGGACGGACCCATGTGGTTTTCCTTTGTCCATTTTTTTTTGTGTTTTGTCTTTTTGAACTAAAAAAGATTTGTTTATTTTATTTTTGTGTGTATGAATGTTTTTCCTGAATGTATATATGCATACCATTTGCATGCGTGGTGTCTGTGGAGGTCAGAAGAAGACCCAGAGGTCAGATCTCCTGAAAGTAGAGATACATATGGTTGTGGACCACCATGTGGGTGCTGGGAACTGAACCTGCTCCTCTGCAGGGACAGCCAGTGCTTTTAAAATTCTGAGCCATCTCTCGTATGTTCGTTTTTGTTCTTTAAATTGCTTTGCACTGATAACATGGTGACCACACGGTGCTCGGCTTGACAGTGCTGGCAACGGTGATGGTGACCTGTGTGCCAGTACAGTTCCTCACTGGGCACTAACATCACTGCTTCACTGTCTGGTGTGTGTGACTTTCAGTGTTGCACCCAGAGGATCCCGTGAGAGGGTGGGTGGTGTAAAGTTAAACAGTGGGATGAGTTGCTGTTGGGTTAAAAATCCCCATGTTCCAGAAATCTGGCATCTTCAGTTCTTTCCTACATTTGCTTTCAAAGGTCAGAATATTTAGTCACAAAAGAGTATTTTTAAAGGGACCTATTTAAATATGTGTGTGTGTGTGTGCATGAGTTCAAGTTCTCTAGGAGGCCAGAGGCATTGGATCCTCCGGTACTAGAGTTAAAAGCAGTTGTGAGCTGCCTGTTGTGGGTGCTGGGACCTACACTCAGTCGCTCTGCAGAAGCAGTATGTGCTTTGATTGCTAAGGTGTCTCTCCAACCTCAAGATTTATTTTTTAAAAACTTACGTGTGTGCATGACAGATCTGGTCAAAGGGTTGGTCAGGAGGTGCAGCCACCATGGCAGGTGGGCAGGAGCAGGGTGGCAGCTGCAGGAATGGTGCCCTTAGACGTCCATAGATGTGAGTGAGTAGAGGTGCTAAGCTCAGCCCTGCCCTCAGCCTATGCCAGCAACTGCAGAGGGTGAGTGCGCATTTGCTGCCTGGGACATCACTGTGACATAGAGACAGGAAGGGCCAATGGAATCCATGCAGTTTGGGTAGGAGGCTCAAGTTGGGGGTCATGATTACTGGGCACATTTAGGAGCTTGCTAGGGGAGGACAGTGCTGGGAACTGGCTGTTCATCTGTTTATACCAAAGGGAGTCACTGCCCAACCTTGCTCTGTCACTTGCCCAGGGCTGGAGCCACACCTGGTAGTGCTCTGAGTTTGGTGGCATGTGTACAGGCCCGCAGCCAGCGTCAGGATCAAGGGACCCAGCCTTGTGTGTGGCTCTACCATCTAGTGTTCAGAATAAAAGCAGTCTAAACCAGTCAGGCTTTCCTGTCCTTTTCTGTCCGTGACATGCTCAGAGTTCCTGGGCTCCGATGTGGAAACCTGGGAACCTTGGGTAGCTTGAGAACACTTATATTCAGTACAATAAGGGACTATGCTAGAGGTTAAATGTGTAGTTCTGGGAAGAGGAAAATTTTGTATGTATGTTTGAAAAAAATAAAGTCATACTTTTAACAGAGATTTGAAATCTTATTGCATAACAATTTGGATTTTCATTTTCCCCCTTGGTGTTGAGAATAAATCCAGGCCTTTCAAACTCTGTTATCAATGACCTGAATCTTGAAATCTTCTAAAATCTAAGAGTTAGAGGGTTGTACTAAATATAGTTATTTACTGTTTTTAAAGTAAAAAAGAATTTTCTTATGTTATTATCTAAACCCTCCTAATTGGTAACATATTCCTTCCATGGATACAATGGTGTAATGTTTATGTGGTTGTTGTTTCTGAATATATAATTTGCTTTTCTGGATAATTACCACACTGAAGTTACTTTATGCGACAATATTTATCTTAATATCCATTTCTTTTGTTGATTCTGAGCGTGGAATTATTGACTTGAAACAATGCTCACCGCTGCACTTTGCTGTGTGCAGTGGCCTTATCTGCACAGTGGCAGTGGTGAGGCTGAATGCTCCCTCTGATCTTATTTACTAATGATATACTTATTTTGTTATAAAGTTGCATTTTTAGAAGTCGTTGTCTTGTGGTGAGGGGCACATTGGCTCCCTCCCTGCAGCAGGAGGGGATAGGAGCTGTCTGGTAGGTGAACCCCAAAGAGAACTCAGTACCACTGTCAAGATCCCTGTGCTCCATATATTAATGGCGAGTAGTTCTGCAGGCAGGCCTTTCATTAGCTCAGTTACAAGCTTGAATTAAAGAGATGGAGTCAGAGTCTTCTGGCTCTGGAGGGTTACACAGCCCTGAGGCCTGGTCTGATATCCTAGGCCTCTTGCCTGCAAGAGCTTACCTTCCTTGCAGGCCGACTAGTTGTAAGAGGCAACGTAAGCCACCTGTTGGGTTCACTAAGTGTCCTTGTCCATCCACTTGGTTTCCTTTTAACTTTCTTAATAGCTGAAGTATCTCACACTTTTGATTTCGACTTGGCTCCCTGAAATGTAGGCTCTATGAAAAGCACATTTGTCAGTGGTGAATGCCCAGGTGCCTGCTATCCTCTGCATCAGACTGAAGAGTTTTTTGTTTGTTTTTTAACCTTTTAGATACTTAAACTTATGTAAAGCCAGATTTCTTGATCAGCTCCAGAAAAGGATTTTAGGCAAGTCAGCATGAAGCAGAGTTGGCGTTTAATAAAGGACATCTTTGAAAGGTTCTTGAGAAAAAAGTAACAGGAGTATGTGTATGGTCTTCTCAAGAGTCACAGTTAAGCGTCTTTGCAGAGTAGCCATGTAGAGCTTGGCGCCGTGGCTCAGGAGTGGACCCCCAGGGAGGCTCACAAGTGTCAAGGCATCTGACACCCTCTTCTCCCCTCTGACCACCAGGCACACATGTGGTGAACACATATACATACATGCAGGCAAAGCACTTACACACATACAAAATAAAAATAAGTAAATAAATCTAAAATATTAGCCATTCATAGCATTTTGCTTGACTTCTGACACTGCACCTCAAAAATTGCTAAGGGGCCTAAATGACAGCCGAGGGTGGTTGATTCGATGGACGGGATCACAGCTGATAAGGTAAGACCCTAGGTCATGAGAGTTAGAAGGGGAACTTAATATTTTTACCATAAACAAAGGTTTAGCCTTATATTTGAGATTCCTAATATCTAGGATAGGAGTAAGACCATATAGGTGTAGGCCTTAAACATGGATGAATGTAATTTTAATGTAAAATATCTGTATATAAAAGGAATAGAGTTTCTCTGTGCATCCTTCACAGTGCATGTTAGTTGTGCTGGAATGCATGTTTTACGTTTATTTAATGTGTAAGTGTTTTGCTTAGACGCATGTATGTGCTCCATGTGGGTAACTGTTAGTTGAGGAGGCCAGAAGAAGCCATTGGATCTCTCACAGGTAGATCTGTGAGCTGCTGTGTGGGTGCTGGGAACCCAGCATGGGTCCCGTGGGACACGACCTCCTGTCTGCTGAACCAACCCTTCAGCCTCTGCCGTTCTGAACCGACTCTTCAGCCTCTGTAGTTCACCACATGTGTGCCTGGTGGTCGAGGGGAGAAGAGGGTGTCAGATGCCTTGACACTAGAGCTACAGAAAGTTGTGAGCCTCCCTGGGGGTCCACTCCTGAGCCACGGCGCCAAGCTCTACATGGCTACTCTGCAAAGACGCTTAACTGTGACTCTTGAGAAGACCATACACACACTCCTGTTACTTTTTTCTCAAGAACCTTTCAAAGATGTCCTTTATTAAACGCCAACTCTGCTTCACGCTGACTTGCCTAAAATCCTTTTCTGGAGCCGATCAAGAATCTGGCTTTACGCCTTTTGCGGCCATCGCTGCATCGCAGCCGCCAAAATGAAGTTCAATCCCTTCGTGACTTCTGACCGAAGCAAGAACCGCAAACGGCATTTCAATGCACCTTCTCACATTCGGAGGAAGATCATGTCTTCCCCTCTTTCCAAAGAGCTGAGACAGAAGTATAATGTTCGGTCCATGCTCATCCGAAAGGATGATGAAGTTCAGGTTGTCCGAGGACACTACAAAGGCCAACAGATCGGCAAAGTGGTCCAGGTATACAGGAAGAAATACGTCATCTACATTGAACGAGTGCAGCGAGAAAAGGCTAATGGTACAACTGTCCACGTGGGCATCCACCCCAGCAACGTGGTTATCACCAGGCTAAAGCTGGACAAGGACCGAAAGAAGATTCTGGAAAGGAAAGCCAAGTCTCGACAAGTAGGAAAGGAGAAGGGCAAATATAAGGAAGAAACTATTGAGAAGATGCAGGAGTAGAGGCCTCAAACACAGTTTTCATTAAAGACTGCTTAAGTAGTCCTCAAAAAAAAAAAAAAAAGAATCTGGCTTTACATAAGTTTAAGTATCTAAAAGGTTAGTTATCTAAAAATGGTCTCTAGTCAGAGGCATCACCAGGCGGCAAGGTCTCCCACAGGGGCCCTGCTTCCTCATGTCTCCCTGATTTCCTGTTTTTGTGTCGTGCCTCATGTTAACTTTTAGAGCTCATGCCCAGCCCCTAAAGGCCTTCTCGTAGCAGACACTGACCGCGTTCCTTTCAAGAAGCCCCCAGAAGGTTCTGTGGCCTGTGAACATGGCGAACCTTCGTTTTACTCGGCGCTCAGCCTGCGCCAAATTCATGTCATTTGTGAGTCACACTGGTCACTCCTGTCTTTCAGTTTCCTGCTTAAGCAAGTCCTGCTGGGGCTCCTTTGACTGTGAGACTTCTCCTCACAGCACACTAGCCACCTCCATCCACAGAGTCTTTCCTGATGTCCTAGCCAGCTGCACTGCTTCACTGTATAAGTATTTGGAATTCATTTTAATTGAAAAACTCCTTGCACTGCACTGTAAACCGTGTGTGCTGTCTTTTTGGCCATGAGCCCTTTGGGTATGAAACAGTTTTACTCAACACAGTCCCTGGGTGAGTGCTTTGTGCTTAGGGGACCTAAACACCACTGAGTCTTCTAGTCAGGAGCCTTTGTTTCCCTAACTCTGCATTCTTACCTCTGAACATTTTTTTCAACATGCCTTGTCTTATATCCTCAGTCTTTTTTCTTTTAATTAAATATTTAAGATATCAGAGCTGGTAAGAGTCTCAGCAGGTAACCAACCTTATTAGAATGTGTACCTGCATTGTGGTTTTGTGGTTTTTCCATTAACTTCTGCCCAGGAGTTTCTAATCGGTCTTGGGCTGGAAGCACATGCATGTAGGTAATTGGTTTCTGATTAGGAGTCACCTCTAACACTTCCTATTGAATGTTTGGCTGTCTGTGATGTGAAGCAGATGGCAGAGCAGATGTCACTGTTGAATCCGAGCTTTTAGAATCTGTTCTTGTACCTTGAAGTGTTTCCCTTGGCAGACACCCACTTATGATCTGCTTGCTTCAGTTTTGGGTCTTTCCCATAATACATTTACCTCTCAACATGCTTCACATACACCACTCGCTATTTTGAGAGTAGATTTCCACTGTGGAAATGTTTGCACATAATGACTAGAGGGCAGATGAAAAGCTCTTGGGTACCTGTCACCCAGCTTGCACAACCGTCAACACCCTCATGCGGGCATTCTGTTTAATCTGTAACTTCTTCCTTATCTGTCCCATTTTTCATAGTCAGCTCTACAAAAAATACCATTAAAAATCAATTACTGTGTCTATGTCATACAAAGCTTTAATGAGTATATTACAAAGTTTAACAGTTTAAGGTTTTGTTGTTGAGACAGGATCTCACTGTGTAGCCCAGGCTAGCCTCAGAGGCTCCTTCAGCCCCCCAAATGCTAGAATTACAGGTGTATGCCACTACACCTGGCTTTTTATAGGAGATATTGTATTTATTGAGCTACAAGTCTTAGATGGTATGATTTTAGACATTTCAAAGAAATCATGGGTTGTTTATTTCCTGAAGGTCTTGCAGACAGACACCTAATAGATAAAGAAGATCTTGGTGGGTTTCTAGAGAATTCAGATCCTGTACTGTTACTTGGCTAATGCCCAGAGTAGCTCACATTTTCCCAACCACATGCAGGATGGAAATCCTCCTTTGCTTCCAGGAAGGCCAAGTACAGGAAGTCTTAGGGGTGCTGTGCAAGTTCCATATTCTGTATGTGCTGGACACTAGAAAGGGTTGAGACCCAAAATCTAGTTCCTACTGATGGATATCTGAGTGAAAGTGAAAATCCAGTGAGATTCCTGCCCCTGGTGTCTTATCTTTTGTTTGTGGAAAAAAGGCCTACGTATCCTAGTCTGTTCTAAAAACTCCATGTGTAGCTGAGGATAACCTTGAATTCCTGCCTCTCCTTCCCTCCCCTTCCGAGTTCTTGAGTTACCGACACTTGGCCTACTGTTACGATTTTATTTTTGAAGGCAACTTTTCACCGTCAGTGTGAGTGTAAGCTGCAACACCCTATGAGTTTCTTTGATGAGGTCACATCATGTGTGTGCTGCACGGATGAACGCCATGCTTGTATGTCTGTATGTGGAAGAACTCTTCATACATCTGCTGAAGACTCCTGCCTCCCCAGGCTGATTATCATGTTTCATGTGGAGGTGGCATGTTCTCCATAGTTGTCACAGCGCTCTTTCTCCCTCCCCCCCCCCTCTCTCTGTGTCTGTCTGTCTGCCTGCCATTTTGTTTTTTGTAACAGGTTCTAACTATGTAGCCTTGGCTAACCTGGAGCTCCCTATGTAGACCAGGCTGGTCTCAGACTCTAGAGATCTGTTTGCCTCCACAACTCTCTCACAGGAAATTTGTCAGATTAAATGTGTGCACCGCCCACCCATTAGAATCACATTTCTTAAGTAGCAGGTCACAGTCACTTCTTTGGAGAGAAGCATAAAACACTTCACAAAGCCACAGCCAATAGCCGGAAGATGTCGGTCTCTGCTTGACCCAGCTTCCCACGGCGATGAGGTCACTCTGTCGGTGGAGCATCCTTCCATCATGCCCCGTGGGTCAGAGCACACCACTCTTTGCTGCTGGAACTCTCCAAGGAATTTTATAACTTGGCTGTGTTTCTAAAATGTCACAGTGGTCATTTCTGAGAGTAGAAAAATAGATAAAATTTTAAAGAGAGCATAAATAACAATGAATGTTTAATTGTGAATTTTATTCATATTAAGGATAATGTGAAATAGGGAATTTAAGATTTTTTGTTTTGTTTTACTTCTAAAATTATGTGTATGTGTTGAGGTGGAGAGATGGTTGACCAGGTAAGAGCCTGTCTTGCTCTTCCCAAGGACTGAAGTTCAGTTCCCAGCACCTACATCAGGTGGCTCATGACCTCCTGTTACTCCAGCTCCAGGGAATCCAGTGTCGTATTTTGGCCTCAGAGGGCACTATATTCTTTTGAATGTATACAATCCCGTAATTAAAAATAAATGATAATATAGAAATTGTATGTACAGTGCTCTTGGAGTTGGACTTACAGACAGTTGTGAGCCAACCAGTATGGGTGCTGGGAAGCAAACTCAGGCCCTCTGCGAAAGCACTGTGTTCTCTTAACTCCTTGGCGTCTTTCCAGTTCCCAAATGTGTACTTTGTCTAATGTTCAGAGAATAATAAATTTGAATTAGGGTTCTTTCTGATTTTTTTTTTGTTTTTTCAAGACAGGGTTTCTCTGTATATCTCTGGCTGTCCTGGACTTGCTTTGTAGACCAGGCTGGCCTTGAACTCACAGAGATCTGCCTGCCTCTGCCTCCCAAGTGCTGGGATTAAAGGCGTGTGCCACCACCAGCCCGCCTCTTTCTGATTTTTTTTTTTTTTCGAGACAGGGTTTCTCTGTGTAGCTCTGGCTGTCCTGGACTTGCTTTGTAGACCAGGCTGGCCTCGAACTCACAGAGATCCACCTGCCTCTGCCTCCCGAGTGCTGGGATTAAAGGCATGCGCCACCACCGCCCGGCTCTCTTTCTGATTTTTTTTTTTTAAACATTTATTTATTTATTATGTATACAGTATTTGCTCTACATATATGCCCGGGCAAATGATCTCTTGTAGATGGCTGTGAGCCACCATATGGTTGCTGGGAATTGAACTCAGGACCTCTGGAAGAACAGCCAGTGCTCTTAACCTCTGAGCCACCTCTCCAGCCCTCTCTTTCTGATTTTTAACAAGGGTAGATTATCTGTGCCCCTCGTCTTTCTTGGTGAATGTCATGACCAAGCAATGATACATCTTCTACAGTAGACTTAGTAATTTAACTATTTGTCTCATTCATGTAGGTTTTTGTTGTTCTTGCACATGGAACCTTCTTCCCAAACTTCTTTGACTCTTAGCTTCTGTGGCTGGGTCACAGGTGTGCTGCTCTTGGATCTTTATGGCTAGCAGTGTCTTAGGCTGTGGCCCTCCTGTGGTCTGAGTAGAGCTAAGAATCCATGTGAGGTTTCTTTACGGGGCTGCTTGGCAGGAGTTCTCAGCCCCTCCTCACTTGTAGCTGGAGTTGTGAAGGGGAAACAGTGAGTAGCTGTTTTGACCAGTTTGGGGGTGACAGCACATCATTTCTGTCATAGTCTGTTCATTAGGTGTGAGCCAGGGAGAGGTTTGTTCAAGCATGCAAAGAGCAGGAGGAGGTGGGGACCTATGAGGGACTATTTACATGAACTTCTATAGCATGGTCTGCAAAAACTGGAGTTACATCAGGCTTGTCGCAGTGTGTATACTCAGTGTGAGAGGTTTTGATTAGTTAAATTATATTTTCAGAAATGAATAAAGAGGGCGGCCTGAGCATGGGAGATACACCACGTTCCATCCCTAGTGTGTGTGTGTGTGTGTGTGTGTGTGTGTGTGTGTGTGTGTGTGTGTGTGAGAGAGAGAGAGAGAGAGAGAGGGAGAGAGAGAGAGAGAGAGAGAGAGAATGGATGAGTCTCATTCCAAGGGAATAAAACTTACATTCATGAATTGTAAGCCGATTATTTAGACAGTAGAGAGGAAGCAGAAATCTCAGCAGTGTATGCACAGCTTTTTATTATATTAAAAATTAAGTCCTAAGACTATTTTGTTATATGAAACAAATTAACTTATGAATTGTTCTCATGGGTGCCTTTATTCAGTAATCTTTAATATTAGTTTTTATCTTGGCACATTATGTTGACTGATGTCTTTGTGTTTAACATGGGTTTTGCCCAGAATATTTTTGCCTCAGTCTTAGATGATGGGCTGTGGAATTGGGAGCCCTAACTAATGCTCTTCATTCCCCAGCATCCCAAGAAACAGGGTGTGCAGAAAGACTGGTGTATGCTGGGATTCCCTGCTTCCTTGGGCTCCCATCCCATTATAGACACACACCACTTCTTCAGGGTGGTTTTTTGCCTTCTTCACTTGCTGTAAATTGGAATGTCTGATTGCCCAATACATATTCCTCCAAAGAAACCCTGAAGGTCAAAACTTCTAGAAATTCTTTTCTCCCTTTGCTGAGATACTGAAGTCACTTCTGAAAGTATTCTTACCAAGAAATAACTAGTTAGGTTAGTCACTGGTGGTAGACAGCAGCAGAGAAACACAGGTTCTCTTATTCAATATAGTATGGTTACTTTTTGTGTGCCAGCCATGCTAGTAAGGGCTTCAGAAGGACTTGTCTGCCTTTGACATCTGAAGTGTCTACATTCCAAGGTTACATTTGGGATCAGTCTCACTTAGGAAGATTTTGAAGATGTGTGATGAAGGATGAGGTCTGAGACCCATTATGTGGCCCTAATGCCCATAAAATAAATACCCCAAGACCTTTTAATGTTTCAGTTGCTTAGGCCGTAGCTGGGCAGAGCCTCAACTAGCTCACCTAAGTCATCAAGACCATCTAGTCCCACCAGCCATATGGCTTTCTGTACCTTCCAAGCCCACAGACACGTCTGTCTTCCTCTGTGTCTGCTGGGGTGGGGAGAAGCTTCCTCTGTGTCCTCCCAGAGTTTTCTTCCTCCCAGGAAGTTCCACCTTCCTGTTCTCTCTCTGCCCAGCTAACTGGCTATCAGCAACTTTTATTATCCAATCAGAGAATGTTCAGGGTGGTAACCAGGTCTCAGAGCATTGAGACGAGCATTTGAAAACCATGCATAAGACCTTTGTACAACACCTCAGAGTCTGGTAACCAAATGAGCAAAGCGGTAAGATGACAAATCTGTAACAAGACCCTCTAGCAGATGGAAGGAGGGAAGGGTCACAAGCACCAACCGGGATTGTGGTCATCTCTCTTTCTTCCAGCTTGAAAAGGTCTTGGGAGATGCAGGATTAACTCAGGGGGGGGCTCTGTGTTGCAGTGTCCATGAGGTTGTCTGTCGTAGGTGTTTTGGGTCCCTTGAACACCTGTAGCAACCCTTCATCCATGCTGTGTAATAAAGCCAATAAACAAATTAGTTCAATGATTTGGACTTGAGCATAAGCCTTATGTTGTCATTGGTGTCTTACCTAGGGGTGCACAGACATTTGTTTATGTCTGGTGTTTGGATAGTCAAATGTGGCAGGCACTTGGTGAGGTCACAGTTGACAACAGTTTGCTCATTCCTGAGGGCCCCACCCCCAGATCCTCTGCCGGCCTCTCCAAGGGTGTCCCTGCTCAGCTCACGTTATGTTTTTCCATTTACCAAACCCAGATGTCTGTCTTTGGGTCATGGAGTTCAACACAGGAGGATCAAAAGTTGAAGGTTATCCTCAGCCTCATAGCCAGTTCGAGGCTAGACCCTGTCTCAAAAATACCAAAAGAGTAGCCGGGCGGTGGTGGTGCACGCCTTTAATCCCAGCACTTGGGAGGCAGAGGCAGGCGGATATCTGTGAGTTCAAGGCCAGCCTGGTGTACAAAGGGATTCCAGGACAGCCAGAGCTGTTATACGGAGAAACCCTGTCTCGAAAAACAAAAAACAAAACAAAACAAAACAAAAAAAAAACCAAAAGGGGTCCTCTGTACAGATAGAGAAGACTCACTCTGGTGGTTAGTGCAGTGGAAGCCAGTTCCCCAGCGTCGTAGGATTTTACTGTCATTGTCATTGCTACAGTCCCCACCCCTAGGGGACTGCAGTACCCAGTCTGAGTGGTGATTGAATAAGGTCATTGCTCACTGACTGTGGTTCTTGACTGGAACAGTGAAGCCGGTGAGCTGGGTTTCTGTCAGCAAAGGGAGTGGGAGGAGCCTGAGAGAACCCTGCTTGAAGACTGGGATGTGGTGAAGCATTTTCCTGTGGTCAGGCGTGGGTGCTGACTAAGAAGAGGTGGCAAGCAAGGGCACAGAAGTGGCCTAGGAAAGGCTTGTAAGACATGGAGTGATGGAGTGGTGCGGGTTGTGCCCATTCAGAGGCGGGCCCAGTGGGCTGCCTAAATTCTAGATTTTCTGCATTTTCCATGATGCAGACAGGGTAAAGAATGAAAAAAGCCACAGCCCTCAGTCCAGTCCTGTGCTCTGTGCCCCATGAGTAACTGATAATAGATCTCATTTAGAAAACTGTGTCCCGTGGCCATGCCCGGCTGCAAGGGGAGGTGACTCACAGGCTTTTCTCTTCCCATCTCCTAATAAGATAGCCGTGACAAGAGCTGTTAGGACAGGGTGTTGTCAGTTACAGCGTTCACCGCAGAGCTGACTTGTTCTTGTAGTTCGTGTTCATTTACTCACCAGGTTGTGAACCTGTTGTAACACCTTTCACAAGTGGTTTTCAAATCCTGTTGGACCTGAAGCCTTTGATCAATTTTCATGAGTAAGACTGTATGGTGAGCAAACAGTAATTCCACTTCTGGGCTGTGCTCGCTCCAGAAACTCAGGAACAGTGAGTTTCCAGACAAGACACTGATGACAACATTAGGCTTATGCTCAAGTCCAAATTGGTGACCTGATAAGTTTATCAGCCTTATTACAGAGCATGGGTGAAGGGTTCCTCACAGGTGTGTTGTAGGGGACCCCAAGACAGAGAGCTGTATCACAGCAAAGTACCACCAATCATGAATGACAAAGAACAATTGGAGTTAAGGGTTTTGTTTTGTTTTTTGTTATTTGAGACACGGTTTCTCTGTGTAATAGCCCTGGCTGTCCTGGACTTGCTTTGTAGACCAGGCTGGCCTTGAACTGGAACACACAGAGATCCACCTGCTTCTGCCTCATAAGTGCTGGGATTAAAGGCATGTACCACCACACCCAGCTATTTTATTTTTTGAAGTGTGTCTAAGGTGGCAGTAGGAATTACTACTATAAGGATTGACTTTGCATTCACAGCTCCCCCTCCCCCGCCCCGTGTGTTTTATATGTACCGTGTTAGATGTGTGTGCCAGATATTGGGTATCTTTCTTAATTTCCTCTCCACCATATCTTTTAAGGAAGGGTCTCTCAGTGAACCCAGAATTTACAACTGGTTAGACTGGCCAGCAAGCCCTACGAGTCCTCCTGTCTCAGCTTCCACACTGAGGGGATTACAGGAGTGTATCACATCACCCTGCTTTTCACATGGTTCTGGACTCAGGTTCTTGTGGTTGGATGGCAAGCACTTATCAACAAAGCTCTCTCCAGCCCCTTAGCACTTGTGGTGGTTCGTGTTAGCTGTCTACCTGACAGAGCCTGGAACCACTCAGCAGCCTGGCGATGTTTGTGAGGGAGTTTCTAGAGTGGGTTAGCTGAGGCGGGAAGAGCCAAGATAACGGAGTGGCACCATATGATGAACTGGGACTCCTGTACTAAGGAAAATGGCGGTGAGCACAGCACCGGGATCATTGCCCCGTCCTTCCTGACTGCACATGCGGTGTGACCTCTGCCTCATGCTACTGCCATCTTGCCTTCCTTGCCTTGTTGGGCTGCACTTGGAACTGTGAGCCAAAAGAAACCCTTCCTTCCCAGAGCTGCCTTTGCATTCTGTAACAGCAGGGAGACAATGAAGAACACAGCAGCACTCTTGGTCATTGCTCTCCAGCTGTTCTATTAAGAGCCATGGCACTTTTTCCCTTCCCCTGCGTAGAAGGGCAGGTTGACTCTAGCAGTTAATGCAAAACTATTTCCTCAGCCTTCAGAAAACAGAGGCTGCCCTCTGAAAGCAATAATGTGTTTTACTGTGAGATTTAATGTAGGTGCAGTGTCGGCACAGAGTATTTAAAAAATCCTGAATGTTGAGTGGCTATAAAAAGTTTACGCATTGGGCGCTCTCTCTCTCTCTCCGTCCCTCCCTCCCTCCGTCTCTCCCTCCCTCCCTCCGTCTCTCCCTCCCTCCTTCCTTTCTTCCTTCCTAGTGTACCTGAGGGCCTAGCCTATTCGTTGGGAGCTATGTTCTGGTGAGTTCTGCCACCAGAATTAGTTGTCCATGGTTTGAGCTCGTACTGTGACACCGACATTAAGCATGACTGACTATAGGTGTGCTAAAATACTGTCTGCATGTTTGAAAAAAAAATTAAAAATGGAAGGCTAGAGATGTAGCTCACTTGGTTCAGTGCTTGCCCAAACATTCATTAAATCCTTGATTTGAATCACTGTACCACATTACTTGGGTGTGGTGGTTTACTGTAATCCAGCCCTTGGGATTTGGGGGCAGGAGAGTCAGAAGTTCAGAGCAGCCTGGAATAGATCCTGTGGCCGTCGCTGCTGCCACCTCCTCTTTTTCCCCCTCCTCTCCCTGCACAAATGTGTTCTCAAGGCTGTTTCTTCTCAATCAGGGCAAAGAGTCATGTTAGAAGTTGTATTGGAGACTATTATTTTTGCTACTCTAGTTTTCATTTTGTAAAGAATAATAACAGAGAGAGGAAAGATGCAGAGAGATCTTTGCATAGGAAAAAGAGCAGGTTCGAAACTGTCTCATGCACAGCTGAAAAGACTTGTGCTGTATAGAGAGAGAGCTTACTGAAAACATAGAGTCACTTACTGAGTCCCCTTGTGTGGCTGCCCTTCTGAGGATGGGTGGCCACGTCACAGCCTTGTCTCTTGCACTAACAATTGGTAGGTCCAGAGTGTGTTTTCATTTTTTTTTTGTTTTTTTTTTTGAGACAAGGTTTCTTTGTGTAACCCTGGCTGTCCTAGACTCACTTTGTATACAGGTCTGGCCTTGAACTCACAGAGATCTGCCTGCCTCTGCTTTTCAAGGGCTAGGATTAAAGGTGTGTGCCACCACTCCCAGCTGTGTTCATTTCTGAAGTTTAGTTTTTTGAGTCAGAGTTCTCATTGGTTTATTTTATTAGTTTATTTTTTGAGTGGTGCTAGCCTTTGAACCCAGGACTTCCCTCATGCTGGGCAAAGCCTCTACCACTGAGCTACATTCCCAGCCTCTGTTTTCTCTTCTGTAACGTGGTAAGGTTGGTTGCTGTGCTGTTATTGTTGACTTTCTGCGTTCAGTTCCGAAACTGGGTATCTGGGAGGGTCCAGAGGCCTCCCCTTCAGCTCATTGCATCTGTTGGTCGGAGGTGTGGGGGGCAGCCCTGTGTTTCAGGCTGTGTGATGAAGTCTGCAGAAGGCAGAAGTAAAGATGCTGGTAGGGAGCTGACTCTCTAGCCCGAGACTCCTGAGTGCCTGAATGTGCTCCATCCTCAATCCCATTGATTTTTCTCTGACTTTAGGGGACTAAAGTGGCCTGTGATTATGATCAGTGTTGTATGTGTGTACAAACTGCAGGCCACACATACATGTTGCCAAGGATAGCTATGAATGGGGCCCGATAACAAAATTATAAACTTACTTCAAATATTGGAAGACATTTTGTGTTTTTGTGACTTGACTGAACAGTGACATTTGCTGACATGTCAGAAAAACATTTTCTCAGTGTCTGCCTTACCAGATAGAGTACTCAAACTATCTTCTTTTTATTTACAATTTGGCATTTTGTTTATGCTGCAATTCATATGTCACTCCTCCCCCCAATTGTTTTGTTATATTTGGGCCCTACTCCAAATACTGTCTTGTGAACCTTAAAATTCTCTGTAGCAAAATGTTTAGTCCAAGCCAAGAATCTTGTAAGTTTAAGGAAGAACTTCAGTGATGAGCTGGCCTGCTGATTGCCATGGTGCTGATTGCCATGGTGCTTATAGTTGTGAGAACCTAGCATACAAACCGCCTCAGGGGTGGGTGGGGTAACACGCATCTTTGATCCTAGCACTTGGGAGGCAGAGGCAGGTGGCTTTCGTGTCAGCTCTAGGCCAGCCTGGTCTACATAGAGAGTTCGGGTCTCATAGAGGCCATGCCTCCAGCAAGCAAGCAGACAAATGGATGAGACGACGTAGGACTCACAGCGTGAAAGTACTTGTCCCACAAGCATTCAGATCCCAGAACCCATTTAGACTGAGACGTGGCAGCTTGTGTCTGCAGTCCGATTGCCCCTGTAAGATGGGAGGTGTGCACAGCAGAGTCTCCAGATGCTCCAGGGCTGGCCTGCCTGGCTGATGCGCAAAAGGGAGGCCCTGTCTCAAGCCTGGAGGAAGGAAGGACTGGCAACCCAGCGGTCCTGTGTTCTCCACTTATGTTCCATGGCACATGCTTGCACATGAGTACACACACACACACACACACACACACATAAGAGTGCGTAGAGAAAGTGTCTTTAGGGTAAACAGATACTTGCCTAATTCCTCATGGAAAAGGAATAGCCATGGATTGAATTAACTTTAATTTTTTCATATTCCTTTGAGACAGGAAATGTGTTTGTCTTGTTATTAAATTCCTCTTATTGGTGACTGTGCTTTAGTTTCATGTTATTTAAAAAATTAACTGAGATCATTATATGACTATGCCCTGCTATGAGGCTGTGAAGGAAGTATACATTGTGGAATGGTGCCATTTGGCTGATTGTTATTTCGCAGTTGTTGTATTTGTGGCAATAGTGTATGGTGTGTGCTCTGTTCATTCAAGAATGAGTGTTTCCATAGAGATTTTCAGTTTTTCCAACCCAGCTATGAAAGTGCACCCTTCAGCCTGTGTTCTTCATCTGTGTGTTCCTACCTTCTTCATGCCCTGCCCAGGTTCTGGGCACCTTCATGCTAGCCTCTTCTGTAGGATGTATCATGGTAAATATTTCAGTTTATGTGCATCCTGTAAGTCTTACCCTAACATAGGCATTGTTGGAGAAAAAAGCTTGCTTTCTGTCTTAACTATAAAATAGAGCCGTGCTAGTTACTGCTATTTCTAAGGGACACAGGGAGAGCCACTGGGCCCCGAGAGGTGCAGGTGCAAGGTCTTCATTGGTTACTTTTAACAGCTGCATTTGCTACAGTCTGTCATCTGGGTTAGCCAGGCCTGGCTGTTTGCTGCTAGTTTCATGAGGGCCGTGTCTGGGGATCTCTTCCGACAAGCAACGACATGCTGTTAACTCTGAGCAATTTTGCAGGCAGCTTTGAGTGCGTAGCCAGTCTGCCGGGTAGAGCTGCTACATATGGCAGGGAAGTGGTACGATGAGGGGCCATTGCGTGCTCATAGCCGGGCAGAGCAGGTCATAGCGACTAGGGGCACGCCTGGGGCTTATATAGCCTCCCCACTTCCCTTTTTCTTCTTCCAACCTTGGCACTGATTCGAGGTGGCTGATGGACAAGTTGACTCTTTACGTGAACTAGATCCACCCCTTTAGCCTCTGATGCCCATTGCCAGTTGGCACTGGGTGTAGAAATCTGTTGACGCTTGTTCGGGTGCCTCTGTGGCTCTGAGAAAGTAGGCTCCAGATTCTGGAGAGTCTGGCTGTCTGAGCCTGTGGTTCTGTGCTCTGGGTGAACTGACGGCTCTGCGGGACCTGAGGTTTCATGCAGAGCTCCATCCATTCTAAAGACACGTGTGGGATGTGCTCTGCTGATGACAGGTGCTGAGGTTGAGACCCATGAGGGTGTCTGTGTTCTGCATCAAGTTCCATCATAGAGGCTGGTCCCCTCCAAGCCGTCAGACCGCAGCAGGCCGTTTGTCTTGTTAGTGCAAGAAAACTAACACTGGACAAGCTCTATACCACCTTTTGGGTGGGACAAAGGCGGGCAAACCCAATGGCCTACGGTGTGGTGCTGGATTTGGCCCTTTCTGTGTGTGTATGGTCACTGCAAAGTAGGTGTTTCTAAAGGCTTTCTGGTTGATACAGAAATATAATGGAATTTTAATGATGAGATGATGAGGGCAGATTTTCATCAAATATCTACTAATCCTCAATCCTTCAGCACACACTGTGTGTGCATCCGTGCATACATGCATGCGTGTGTGTGTTTGTGTGTGCGTGTCTGAGTGTGTGTGTGCGTCTGTGTGTCTGAGTGTGTGTGCACGTCTGTGTGCATGTGTGTATCTGAGTGTGTGTCTGAGTGTGTGTGCACGTCTTTGTGCATGTGTGTGTCTGAGTGTGTGTGTGTGTCTGAGTGTGTGCGCACAGGCGTGGGTAGCTGCAGTCAACAACAGGTGTCTTCCTCCATTTTTTCCTCCTAGTTTTGAAGTAGGGTTTTCCTGAACCTGGGGTTTACTGGCTGTCAGAGCTGGCCAGCCACTACATCCAAGGAACCTCCTGTCTCTACATCCCTAGTACCAGGTTACAGGCTTTTGGGTTGGAGGAAGTTAGGGATGTTTAGTAGTCACAGGATGTTAGAGGCTGGCACTAAATGGCTGTACAAGAGGCCCAGATAGCCAAGACAACGTGGCTCTGGACCTACCATCCCAACCCCTCCACAACCACAGAAGCTCCAGCTAGTCAAAGTCGTCATGACTTCTTTCCCTTAGTTCATAAAGGGAATCGAGACATGGTGCCCAGAACTGCGTGGCTCTGGTGCTTCAGTGAGGAGCCCTGCAGCAGGACTGTGCCACCCTTGTTTTCAGGTGCTCGTAGGTCACTGTGTCCTCTGGTGGCTACAGACCACTGTAGACAGAGGGGTCTGCTTATCGCCTTTCCTTTCTTCTTTTGAAACATTGGTTTTCAGATAGTAAATTCTTCTAGAAGCGGCAAGTGATGTGCTCTCCTGGTTGTCTTTCTATCAGTGAGTGGAATAGAAAAGCCTGCAGCATCCCACCGGTCTGTACCGGGCCATTCCACATCGTCGGGTGTAAGGCTGTTCATTATAACGTCATCTGTGAGGCTCTGTGTCTAACCTTTGACTCGTCATATGGTTTGAGTGACAGGGTTTTAACAGACGGAATTTGAAATGAAGAACTCGAGCAGTTCTTGAGATGGAGACATCATGTGTGATGCTGCCTGAAGATCTGGAGTCGGGAGCCGGTCTGGTGTGGCAGAGATCTGTAGTTGGAGTGGCCTCCTGTATTTTCATTCTTCCAGGTTTCTGGATGGAACTGTGGAGACAGCAGAAGTCAGAGTACTTTGAAAACGAAAAAGACGGTTCTTGGGCTGGGTGGCATGATGGGAATGTGTGGTGCTGTTAAATGCCAACGCAAGTTAGCAAGTTGCCCTAGCATTGTTAGGCTGCATGCTTTAAGTTTTGATTTTTGTTTTTGGTCATCTTAATGTGATTTTATGGACTATACATTGTCCTGTGAGTTTGTAAAAGCCAGAATATGTATACTGATGTGTTTTAGCCATCTTTAGCTAATTTCTTTGGTCTATTAATGATATCTGGTAGTGAATTAGATTCCGTTCTGAAATGTAATACCTCCCATGTAAATGTATACCTGAATATAACACGATGCACAATGGAACAGAGCCCTGGAGCTCTTGTGAATGTGTGTGTGTGCACAGTACGAAGTGAAATGGCCAGGTTCTCCTGCCGCAGGGAAAAGATTCCTCAGGGCATTGGTGGCCATGAGAAAGGGCCCTGGGTGTTCTGATAGTTGTGGATGGTTTTGTTCCTTACAGGTGGTTCTGCTCAACTGCAAAGGGAAGTCACTGCTCAAGATTTGGGGACGATCCAGAACTCTTAAACTGTTTGGAGCACACACAACCAGTGAAACAGGAATAAAGCTGTTTTCTTTCTTGCTCACTAAAGATATTCTAAAATCATAATGTTAGCACTATGCAAACACAGCCATGGGCTTTTCCAGGAGTAATAAGTTAATTCTAAGTTTGACATATTTCATTTGTGAAGTGTGGTATTAATTCTCCAGTTTATTGGTCTGCCTATCTGCAAATAGACTAGTTCCATTAAGATATAATCTTTTCACATGTAAAAGTTTTTCCTCCCCTTGTGGCTGGTGGCGGATGCAACTGAATGGATGTGCAGGCGTGAGGTTACTTTTCCAGCAATGCAGAGAGTGGTGAGGTTATTGTTCCAGCAATGCAGAGAGTGGTGATATACGCCCATAGTCCCAGCACTAGAGAGGTTGCAGGCAGGAGGGCCAGAAGCTCAGGGTCACCTTCTACCACACAGAGGTCAAGTCCAGCCTGGGCAACATGAAAACTTTTTCGTTCCTGTAAACAAATGCTTTGCGTTTTTACTGCCGATTAAAGTTGTCAGCATAGTTTGTCTGCTGTGATGTAGTGCTGTTTGTGTAGGTACTTATGAAGTCATGTCTCACATTTACATATTTTTACATATTTACATATTAATCAATTACTCAATGTAATTGATTAATTAGTGGAGTTAATGGATTTTATTATGTTGTGAAATATAGTTCTCCAAAGGAAAGGGATGCATGTTAGCTTTATTCCTGTTCCAAATAAAATTTCATTAGTTGAGTTGTTTTACTACAGGGGAGGAACATCATTTGTTGTTCCTAGGATGCGTAAAGGTGGTCAGATCCTGACCTGAACTCATCCTGAACCTCCTGGACAGATTGACAGGAACATGCAGGAGGCCTGGGGGTGGGGTGGGGCTGGTAACTTAACTTGAACATCTTCTCACAATGCTGTCAGTTTCTGATAACAGGTATCACTATGTGGCTGTATGATTGAGGCTACTGCCACTGATTAGAAGGTTGGTGACTCAGGATAAACATGTTTCCTAAGGTCACAGATCTGCCAATGGGTTTATTTCCTCCTTCCCTCCCTCCCTCCCTCCCTCCCTCCCTCCTCCCTTTCTTCTTTCCTCCCTCCCTCCTTCCCCTTTCTTCCTCCTCCTCTCCCTCCTCCCTTCCTCCCTTCCCTCCTTCCCCTTTCTTCCTCCTTCCCTCTCTCCTCCTTTCCTCCCCTCCCTCCCACCCTCCTCCTACCCTCTTTCTTCCCCCCACCTTTCTAACCATTTGTCTGTCAGAGTGTTCAGTGTCCTGAGATACTTCTAGCTCAGCTGGGAACTTACTCAGCTATCAGCCCTAGCTACCGTCTCCTAGTCACCACGATGCTGGGACAAACCTAGAACTGCAGGCACTGGGAACTTCTCCTCCCTTTACCAGTGAGGCACAGGCTGACGCCTTTTACCATCTGCTCTGTTTGTGTTTTCTCTCTTCCCACGGACATTTGGCACGAGCCCACACTCTGCGGTTCTGGAAGCCTCTGGATTCCTGGGCTCAGTGAGCTGATGTGAGAGTACTGAGACCTGTAGTCCTCATTGCTGCCCCCTCTCTGACTCCTGGTTTCCCTCCCTGATCCTCTGAAAGAAGAGAATGATTTCCACAGACCCTGCTAGGTATACAGTGTTCTGTAACATTTGTGAGGAGAACAATTCAGGTGGACGTTTGTGCCTGCTCTCACTCTGGGATATCTGTTCAGAAAGCTGCCAAGATCATCATCAGCACCTCCCTCCTGCTTGCCACCAACCTCCTTCTCTTTCTCCTCTTCCCCTGCCCCCCATAGTGACAACAGTCAAGAGGTTGTGTTTCTTCATGAGTTAAAATTGACACTAAAATAAAGTGATGTATTGAAATACATTTGCACACTTCTCCAGGGGGATGAGGTGCTCATTTGTGTCTGCAAGGCTGCATGATTAGAGCTTTCTGGTTGAAGAGAGTTTTAAGATGTTGCCTGTCTAAGAGCCAAATTATCTTAAGCTATCTTTAGTCCCCTTAGCCATTCAATGAGCAACCCTGTATCTGACCTGACATCCTTCTAACTATCAGATAAAGCCTTTGAAATGCATTATTCTTCTAGTTCCCATCAACCCAAAGCTGTGTGTGCCCTCAGGTCATATCTGAGACCTGTAGCAGATTCCTTCACCTTGCTGTAAACAACCTTTCTGTTGTCTCACCAACACATCCGGTAAATGAAATATGAACTTTAGGTGTAACTAATAAAAATTGCTTCAAGTGGTAATATTTGGGGCAACATGAACCCATGTTCCTGGGCTGTGGTCACTCAGATTGGCTTGGAGTAAGTATCTTGTACTTTCTTTACTCTGGGAGCTGTCTACTATACAATTTTATGACTGGGTTAAGGATTAACAAAAATACAGACAAGAAAATATTTGAGTTCATTCCAGTGTGGTGGGACCCACAGTCTTTAGGTCTTGTCTTACCTGTCTCCTGTTCTTCATGATCTTGTCTGATGGATCAACTGCGACTGGCAGGCTGGGCTCCCTGAGGCTCTGGGACCCTTCTCTGCTATGGCCCTTGTGCTTCTGATTCCTAAATGTGTATTGTATTGTTTTGGTGTCTTGCAAAGCTGTGACAGAAATACTGAGAATGGAGATTATTTATAAGCAACAGGCTTTTGCTGTTCTCACTTCTGAAGACTAGAAGATACAAGAGGAAGCCCCAGGTTCCAGGTCTGGGGAGGGTGTGTCTCTGTTTCCAAGACACTTCCTGCTGTATCCACAGGCAGAAAGAAGAGGACCAGCGAGTTTAACTAGTTCCCTTAGGCCTCCACAAGGCACTCACCTACTCCTAAAAGACCCTCCCCTTGACAGCCCTTTATTTCAGCTGTGGAACCACCAGTAAGGTGTTTATGTTCCTGTAAGCAACCTTAATGAACTGTCCCCTTCTCCCTCCTAAAAAAGAGGCATTAAAGTGGAGGGGGGCTAGTTGGGAAGAGGAATGAGATCAGGGGAACAGTAGGAGGAGAAGAGAGGGTGGAATATGATCAAACTATGTTATATCCATGTATGGAAATGCCATCATGAAGTCCGTCTTAGTGACTTCTCTGTGGTTTCACAAGACAGCACGATCAAGACAACGCACAGAAGGAAGGGAAGGGTTTATTTTTTAATTTTTAATTTAATTTTATTTTGCTCACACTGCCTGGTGGAGCAGGCATTGCAGGTGGCTGGAGCAGCAGCTGCGTGTTCACACCACAAACTGGAAGAAGAGAGAACTGACTTGGGTTGGCCCAAGTCATTTGAAACTGCAAAGCTCCCAGTGACATACTTCCTCCAGCAAGGCCATCATGAAGGCCGTTTTGTAATCTTTCTCAAACACTATCACCAACTGGGGACTGAGTATTTTACATGCCTGAGATTTAGAGGGACATCTTATTCAAACTACCCCAAAACCTGTTGTTATGAATACTTAATAAATGTTAATAAAAAACAAATGAAGAAAGGTGATGGTGGCATTATGTGCTCTCTCTCCCTTTTAAAGTTGTTGCTTTTGGGATTACATTTCAACCACAATCCTGAGGGTGCACAGACAGACATTCAAACCATAGTCTTGTTGTCCTTGCTGGAGGAGGGGTGTGGCTGCTCTGTGGTCCTATGTGACAGACACCTGTCCCAGCTCATGGAAGGGGCAAACCTCGAAGGCAGAATACCTAAGTGCCTGGGAAAACTTTTCGTTCTGGACTGTTGTTAGTGTAGACCTAGGCACATTTGCTGCTCCGACCACATAATTAACTTTGTTGAATAGCAAAAGGCTTTTCATGTTTGAGGCACCTTTGACTCTGTGGCCTTTCTCATCTCTCCTGGTGGCCCCTTCTCTTCCCCATCCTTTGTGCTTCTGTGATTAGATCTTAGTATTCTGTCTGGGATTTGGAACATATACATGAGAATCCGGGAAACATGATATTTGCTGCTTTCAGACTTTTAAAATGACTAAAGTAACTCATTTCCAAAATTTTAAAATAACTCTTCAATTTCCTCCTGTGTGTCAGTTTTCTATGAAAAAGCCTTTACTTGCAGAACCATCATCCTAGGCAATCTGTGTCTGTCTGTGTTGCTCTGGTAATGAGTTGAGTCACTCCTAAACCAAATCTGCGTGACAAGTGTTTGGGGCTCAGGAAAGGGGACCTTTCAAAGATCCCATCTCTCCCTCATCTGCCTACCCCTAAGCACTCACAGAGTGTGCGCTCTCAGTTCCTGCATGCTGGGGTGCTCACCTCACCCACTAGCCCAGAGTTTGTCTATTTTGCAGATCGATTTTTGTCTGTTTGTATTTTACAACTACAGTGCCATTTGTTATTCTGTGTCCCACCATTATTTATATATTAATTAGAAACGAACGTTTTATTTTGGTCATCTCTTCACCTTGTGGGTGAGGAAGCATTTGCACCCTGTGCTTATGACTTGACTGGACAGAGGTACTTGAATCAGACTGTCAGTCATATAGCTCACAGCCTGGAGGGGAGGACCCCACACTGTGCAGGGCTCCTGAGGACACAGCTAACAAGCAGGAGTGGGAGGCGGCCTCCTTACCACTTAGAGGTTGGGTGTGACTGGCCGTGGGACAGCAGGGTCTCATTAACCTTAGATGTTGCTCAGTTCTGGGGGAGCTGTGCCTTTCACTGTGGTCATCTGGTCATGTGGGTTGCTGGGGCCTTATCAGCAGGGATCTAGTGCAGAGAGGTCTTGCCTTAAGCACTCTTGAGAGCCTCCTGACTTCCCCAACATACAAACTGTGGCTTTACTTCAGGCCTGTGCCACATATTTGAATTAAAACAATGCTCTCTGGTTCTTATCGTTTAGAAGGTAGGGGACTACTTTAGAGGCTAACATGTGTACAGATATTTGCAATGTCAAATTATAAAGTGGTGAAATGGAGATGTCAGGTTACTCATGACCCAGGCAGAGTTCAGCTGGGCTCATGAAATACCTGCCCTGGGGTGGCGGGGCGGGGAGGTCATAGGGCATACTGTTGGTTGGCTACCATCCCAGTGGCCTGATGGGAGGTTGGGCATGGGATGGCCTTTGGAGGCAGCTCCCCACTGTGTCTGCCTGCTCTCCCTGGATCACTAAACATCGGATCCTGTTAGGGTTTTCCCATGGAGGATACATCCTTCCATCTGAGGACTGCTTTTCTTTGTAAGATTTTAACTCCATTTATGTTTAAAAGGAAGAAAACATGCCTGAACAAAAGCCTCAGTGTTTTAAATATTGATCTCCAGTTAATGCTGTGTGAACCGAAGGTCTGAGGGGCAAAGTGCACATCTCCTGTAATTTTCTGTTATAGGTGGAAAGGTTTGATGGATAAATTTGTGATAAAGCAATTATGACGGACTACAGAGTAAATAAATAGTTTTTTTTTGTTTTTGTTTTTTTACTGTATTCCCTATAGAGTGCTTTTACATTTTCTATGCTGAGCTTGTTTTCTGATACTAGGAGAAGTGTTTCAGAGCACACAGGATGCTTTTCCTTAGTGAAGTTGACTGTAGAGAGTTGAAAGCAGTTAAGTACCACTTGCATCAGGACCATTGAGGCAAAGAACGTTTTCCCTGTGTCTTTGTATTATGGAGTGCAGATTTCTGGTGTGAAAAATGTTACATTTGTATTGGAAAACATTAACTTTATGTTTGTTTTTCTTGTAAGACATAGGTCAGTAGTGTCAGGAGCCCTGGAAAGATGATGGGGCTTTCAGATGATGGGTGGAAAACAACTGAAAAAAATTGCTTTATATTAAGCACCAGTATTTCCCAAACAATACATGTCACCACTGTTTACTTAGCATTGGGTTGTGTAAGGGACGTCTAGAGGTGATTCACAGCATATGTGAAGACCTGCGTAGGTTCTGCATAGAACACTGTCATTTTGTGAAAAAACTTTGAACACCTGCAGATTTTGTTATATAGGATCCTGGAACCAATCCTTGGGGATACTGAGGGAGGATGGTACTATCCTACGAAGCTACAATAATGCTAATTTATAGTTTAGGCATGGTATAAGATTGATACCAGAAAGTAAAAACGAGGCACATTATTATAGCAGTGTAGTTTACCAGTGTAATCTTTTTTTTGTCTTGAAAGACAAATGCTATGATGTTACCAAACTGTGTTTAATACTACAGAGAGCAAACCCCGAGGAAAATAGTGGGCTCTATGTCATGGTGTGGAGGGGACCTCCTGATTCTTTTAATAGTAATGTTAATTAGTAATGTTAATATTTTTTTCTGTTGTCTTGCAAAAATCCCTTGGCATCTTCACAACTCTACTGTGATTTTCCAGCTTTTTTAAATGTGTTTTGTTTTGTTTTTTAACAGCTCATAGTAATGATATTCCTTCAAGACAAACAAGAGGCTTGGCACAGGACGTGTACATGCCGTGTTTTATTAGATGTTAGCTAATTGCACTGAAAAAGAGAGTTACTTCTGCATTTGTGTGTCCCTGCTTGGCCTCCACCAGTTTTATCAGTTCAGTGGTCAGTGTCACTTTGTGTTTCCCCAGCCTCTCAGGGGTTTCACTATTTCCTTATGCCTATATTCATTTTCACAGAATTTTCCATTTGTCCTTTTTATGTTATTTTGTATTTTTTCTCTTAAAAAAGATTTATTTTATTTTTATTTATTATGTGTCTCCTGAGTGCTGGGATTAAAGACATACAACACCATGCCTGGTACCCTTCCTTTTTTCTTGTAACTGTATTATTTTTCTCTTAGTCATTACAAATAGAAATATATTTGAATTAAAATCTTAGGTAGTTGGTAAAAACGAAAATGTTATTCATGGTCTTTTCCCACTCTCAGTATAATCTTAAAATGGAAGAGTCTTTTGAAGGTGACACCATTGAACTTTCATTGCCGATTGATGTTGCCACGGTGATCCTGGGATCCTGGGCAGGTTCAGATCCAGTGTGGAATCAGGGAATGAGGGCCCAGTCAGTCTGCACTTTATCCTGAGTGGTAGTTTTGAACTTTGGTTTAAAGTCTATGGCACGGGCTGGAGAGATGGCTCAGCCGTTAAAGGCTAGGCTCACAACCAAATATATAAAGTCTATGGCAGAGAGGCCTGTGTTTTGGTTTGATAGTGGAGTTCCTTGCTGTCAGCTGATAGGACGTGGCCAGCACCCGGTGTTTCCCTGTCAGGCTTAGGCTCAGAACACCAAATTTCAGAGTCACTTGTGTTTCTAAGTTTGGGTAAGAAAGAGGGAGGGATCCATGGAGTGTGTGGGAGGCTGGTCCCAGATGAGTGGGAGTCCCTGCTGTGCCTGGTGCTGACAGTGCGGTGGGTGGCACCAAGTTCTCCCCTGGCCGGCTGCCTCTGTCCTGTGGCCGTCAGCACTTCATCTGAGAGTGGGCACTGGCAGCAGCTGTGGGCTTGTTCCAGCTGGTTATCCATTTACCGGAAGGCTCAGAGGATGTGAATTTTATGTGCGTTTAAAAAACAGAACCTGGGTCGCCAAGAGAGCTTTTAAAGGTGAAGGAGTCCTTTACAGCACACCTCTCTCTGCTTCCTGCCCTCCACTGTGCTCCTTCTGAGGTCAATTCAGGAGGCATGTCAGAAGTAGACAGACTTGTTGCAGGCCTTGCCATGCCACTGTTAAGGTGCTTGGTGGCTGTCCTCTGGTGTGAACTTTTCTTGAGGGAAGTGTTTTCCTCAGATGTTCAAAGTTCAAGATGGGAAACACCTTCTGCCTTACATTTCATCACTGTGATTCACTTTACAAACGACTTTTCTTTCTTGAGTTTTGGTCATGCAACGTTCTTTTTCTTCTTGTGGTCACCACTTAATAATTCTGAGACTGTGGATCCCAGGCCTTGGAATCCTGTTTGTGGTCCTGGTCTCTTTGGATTCTATAAACTTTGTCCTTTGTCTTCTTCTCTTGCCAATATTTGTCACTTCACAGCCCTGTTTGTTTTTCGTGTGGCTTCACTTAAAAATAAAGACTTAGGCAGAAATGTGTGGCGAGCTGAGACACTGGGCAGGGAATTGCAGGTGTTGCCATCCGGCTGTTCATTTGTCTTTGAGCTTCTGCCTGTGTATTGTGAGTGACCTCCAGAGTCTTTGAACTCTTTCCGTTCAGTGATTTTAAGGATAGATTATTGTTTTATATCCTTCTGTAGCTCCGTGACAGGTAGTTTTGTGTTATCTTGACATAAGCTAGAGGCATCTGGAAAGAGGAAACCTCCATTGAGAAAATACCCCTACCAGCTTGGCCTGTGGGCAAGCCTGTAGCACATTTTCTTAGTAATTGATTATGGAGTTGAGTTTGCCAGACAGTTTTGGTAGGTGGTCCTGGCGTGTATAAGAAAGCAATCTGAGGAAGTCAATCAGGAGCAAGTCCCATGACCCCCTCCTCAGTTCCTGCCTTGACTTACCTGGATCACCACAACCTGAAAGATGAAATAAGCCCTTTCCATTCCTTTTGGTAATGGTGTTTTATTACAGTAGTAGAAACCCTAAGGCAGGCCCCAAAGGTGACCTCAGTTTACCTTGTAGCACATATGGCTGTAGGTTTCTGTGCTGCCTTCAAGTGGGTAATCACTGAACAAAGAGCTCCAAGTACTTAAGTGCCTTAGACACCGCTGCGGCAGAAAGTTCACCTGTGAGCTAGCTCAGCTCTGTGAATCTGGACCTAGTGTAAAAAGTGGACATTGTTGAAGGTCTGTGATCAAACGTTTGCAAAGAATGGATATCCACATAAGGCTTGGTTGAAGTTTATGGGGGACCTGAGGATCCCACACCAATATATACTATGTTTTCCTGTGTTTCTTTATTGCAATTAAAATCCAAACCCACTTAATTGGGAGGGTTCCTAAGAGATGATCAGGCATGATTTTGTATTTTGACTTTCATCTGAATTAAAATGACCATGGCAAAATTAAAGAAACTGCTTCATGGTCAGTGAGATGGTTCAAGAGGTAAAGACAGTTGCTGAGTGACTGTGTGCATTTGTTCCCTGTCTCCCAGGTGAAGGTGGAAGAAGAGAACTGTTGCTATTGAGGTTGTATTTTGGCCTCTACCGGTACACACATACACACACCACTTCATTTACACATACGTGACGACGATGATGATAATAATAAAATTAAATAAACGAATATAAAAACGAGCCCAGAGAATATTGTCCAGAGGATTGTAGCCATGATCCAGTGCCATGCACACATTTGGGGAGAGTCGGGTTTTCTGCTGTGCGGGGACTGCCTATGGGGATTTATAGTCACAGAATCCTTAAGATTGGAGAACTTAGTTACTTAATTTATGCTAATAGAGGTGTATAACCAGATCCAGTTGCCCGTCCCCTTGGTTTGCTTTTGGCAGCATGCCGTTTCTCTTTAATTGAGACACATTGAATTAAGCATGTCTTTAAAACTCAAAGCTAGATTTATTTAAAAAAAATAGCTTTGAGGATAAAGTTCATTAGGTCTCAGTATCATTCTTGCTGTAAATGGACAAAAGAAATTTCTTGGCAGTAATAGAAATAGTTGTGGCTTTGTGTCTGTGTTCCTCAGGCCTGTTGGAATGAATCTTCATGGCCCTCCATTTGTCTCCATCTGAAAGACTCAGTGACTCTCCAGGACTGCCTCTGGCTTTGCCTTATTTTTAAAATTTCAGTTCTCTGTCCTAACTTGGAGATTATGAAACAAATGGTCCCGTGTTATGCACTGTATTGTACAGCTAGCAATTCTTTTCAGTCTACAAACTCAGTTTGCTAACTTCCACAAGCAGGCAGTCCTCATCAGGGGGAGTTCTCTCTATGCACAGCATGTCTTTGCATCTTACCCTAACTGCTCATTTGTTTCTTTTACCTACTGCTGGAGTTGATTTGGTAAAAATTAAGATGTGTCAGGCCTGTACTGAACTGATGCACTGCGTTAAGGCATATCCCATGCTGCTTGGGGAGTGAAGCCATGAGGCTTGGGGCTTTTAGTTCGGGAAAGTTTCAGATTATGAACTTACACTTGAAAATGTACAGGGTGATCCCCATTTTGCATATTATCTTAGTTATGGTAATTTGTATTTTCATAAGAATTGGTCCACCTAATCTATCAAATTTATCTAAACATATCTGTGTGTGGTATTTCATTTTAGCCTTTAATACCTACACCCATACTAATGCCATTATTGTATTTTTAGTATTACAAGTTTTTTGTGTGTATGTGTATATATTAGTGTGTGTTTGCATACATTTATGTACAGGTATATGTGCACATGTGTGTATGGTGATCAGAGGGCCACCTTGTGGGTGTCATTCCTTGGGGACTGTCCACCAAGTATTCCAGGCTGCCTGGCTGATGAGCCTCATGGGTTCTCATGTCTCTTCCCGCCCCAGTGCTGGGACTACACACATCTGCTTACCACCGCTCCTGCCGTTCTTCATGAGTTCTCATGATTGAACTCAGGGCTTCACATATGCAAGGCAAGCGCCCCTGGCTCGGCTGACTGTTGAGCTTGTTATTAAAACTTTCCAGCTTTTCTTTCTCTTCTTCCTTGGTTCATCTGGGTTCTGGCCAATTTTCAGGAGTTATACGATTGTCCATTTTCTGTGTAGTTACGTTGCTGTTTGACCTTATTATTTCTTTCCTTTTACTTCCTTCGGTTTAGTTTCTTATCTAAGTGCCTCAGGTACATAGCTAGGCCATTGCTTTTCACTTCTTTGTGGTCCTGCTATCAGCATTTAGAGCTGTGGGTTCCCTATCAGGTTTTAGCTGCAATCCACAAATTATAATGGATTACAATTTTATTAGCATGTAGCTCAAGTTCAGAATATTTATTATCTCTCCGAGTTCTTTTATCCATGAACTATCAAGAAGTAATTTCTAAATTTTCCTATATGAAAACAACTTGGGAGATTTTCCTAGGATCTCCATTACAGACTCATAACTTCAATCTGTGGCAAGGTTGTTCTGGATGCATTTTGAAACTATTTTTGTTTTTAATCTAGTCTAGAAAAGGCATTGGATTAGGCACAGGACTCCCTCTTTGGCCAGGAGCCCAGGAGGAGGCTTGCTGTGGAGTCTGTTTTAGGTGCTTAGGGCAGGGGGCTGGCTGGAGTGGATGGGAAGGGATTGGACGTGGAGTTGTTTCTGGAAGCTTCCTTCTGTGCATCGCTAACTCTAAAGCTGAGAGTATGCAAAGCAACAGAGACCTTACAGTCCTTGGAAGGAGGAAAACTTATCTGTTTTTTCCCTCAGATTGTAAATTCACTCACACAGTTTGGGCAACTCAAAAAATGATGGAAATCCGACTTACCTTCCTGGAAGTCTAATTTTTATCCTTAAGTAGTCTGTGTGTGTGCACGCAGATTCTGGGGGTGGTAACTTCATCAGTGTCATTAGATACCATTTTATTCACAAATTTTCTCATGGAAAATTGTATTAGTCAGGGCTCTCTAGAGGAGTAGAACTAATAAAATGGATATATGATATATATAAATAATACATATATTTGTATTATTAAACGTGGTCTGGCTAGTTCAACAGTGGTTATCTCCAGACAGAAAGGCAAAGAATCTGGTAGTTGTTGTGTCCCTGAAGCTTGATGTCTCAGCTGGTCTTCAGTCGGTGAGAGAATCCTGAAGAAGTAGGCTCTAACATAAACAAAGGAATGCCTCGCCAGCAGGATAGATGAACTTGCCAGTGAGTGAGGGCAAGCAGAGGCAAAAAGCCAAACACGTTCCTCCCTCTAATATCCTCTTTATGTGGCCGCCAGCAGGACGTGGCTCAGATTTGGAGTCAAACCAAGAAAATCCCCCACAGGTGTGCCTAGCTGCTTGAGTTTTAGGTGATTCTAGATACGTTCAAATTATAACCAAGGGTAGCCACATGGAAACAAATACTGAAGTTTGATATTTTGAGCCCAGTCCATTCTGCCTCATTCTGTACTGTCCCTGGGACGAGGCAGTTTGCAGGCCTTGGGACAGTTAGGACCTGGGTCACAACCCTGCCACCATACAAGTTCATCCCAGCCAAGTCAGCACAACTGATTGGAAATGGGAGTTACATTTAATTTTATAAAGTAGGAATTAACTGAATTTCAGTTATCTCTGGATTTCTTCTTTTTCTCTATGACAAGGTCTTACATAGCTCAGGCTAGCCTCAAACTGTGTAGCCGAGGATGACCTTGACCTCCTGACCCTCTTTTCTCTACATGGGGCCTTGTGCACCAGAGGCAAGCACTTACTGACTGAGCTCTATTCAGTTGTGGATTATCTACATTTATCTACATTCATATGTATCAATTTCTACTTATTTACATACTATATAGATTTTAAACCTTCCTTGTACTGGCTTGTGATAGATTTAAAAATCATGGCAGATTATAACCACAACCCTGAATGAGCAGTTACTTCAGTAGCATGATACTGATATATTCAGTGACTTTAGGTTTAAAAAAGGCTTAAAGAGACAGTTCTGTGAAAATGGATCTTCTGGTGTTCTTTGGAGACCATGGTAAGCTAAATTCCCATTGTTCTTGGTTTGGTTGGATGTGTTTTCCAGGTGCAGACTTGACTTGACTCTTGCATTCTGTATTCCTGTCTCTGTTGATACAGAAGGATGTGGTTTCTAAAAGATGCCTACTATTCATGGTATCCCAGGTTTCAATCTCAGGAGTCAGTAAACCACACATTTGTAATCCCAGTCCTTGGGAGGAAGAGGCAGAAGATGGGAGATCAGAAGTTTAGGACCATCTTTGGCTACATAGAGTTCCAGGCAAGCCTAGGATATTGAGGCCCTGTGTTAGAAGCCCCCCCCCCAAAAAAAAAAATCCAAGGGTGTGAGAAGTAGTAGAGACATTCGTGGTTCAGGTGTGAGGTATTACACAGGTGATCACATGAGTTCAGACTGGCATGGGACCCTGAGGAATTCCTGAGGACTTTAAGAAGCATGTGAACTTTCCTATGACTCTCCCTTCATTTATTGGTTAGGCTCTACACAGCTAAAACTCTCCAGCTTGTATCAGAGTGCCCCTGGTTTCCATAGGAGGGCATCTGTAGGGCATTAGGTAGTTATTTTAAAGTAATTTTAATTACTTTTTTATGTGTGTGGGTGTTTTTGGCTGCATATGTCTGTCCCACTTGAGTGCAGTGCTCATGGAAGTCAAGAGGGTAGCAGATATCCTGAGACTGAGCTGCCACATGGGTGCTGGGAATCGAACCTGGTACCTCTGGAAGAACAGCCAGTGCTCTTAACCGTTAAGCTACTATCTCTCCAGTCATGATCCCCCACCCCTCCCCAAGGTATGGATTAGAAGGATCTTTATTTCTTTTCACTATCCTTTAAAATGTCATCTCTCTTTAGGGGATGCAGCAAATATGGAGTTGCTCTGAGCCCTGGTGGGTATCAGGTCAGTTCTGGTTCCTTCAGGATGTTGTCCATGTATAATGGAATTTAATCTGCTGCATGTAACTTCCTTAATGAGTTCTTAGTTAAGTGTAAACCTCTGGGGGCACTTAGCATTCATATTTGTTTATTGCATTAGACTCTCCTGTCTTACAACTTAGATTATGTTAGCTCCCATTTTACATGTGTAATTAATTACACATTCAGATTTGCACAGCCTTTTCTTTCTTGTATTTTCAAGTCTTCAAAGAAGTAGACTGAATGGACCATTTTAAGGATTTTTTTGTAAGGATAATTTGGGAAGTTTTCTTGTCACAAAATTCCTGATGCTATGTTAAATTATTAATTTATATGTTAAATCATAAAATTAAACAACAAATTATTTAAATAATTTATATGCTTGGTGAGTGTAACCATACTTTTAAATTATTATTTATCACTTATTTATTTATTACTAAATTCACTTATAACAAACACCAACAATTTCTTAACTATTAATCCTATAAATTCTTACAACCCCTTTAACCTATCCACTAAACCTATTGATAATTATTTTTCTAACCTTTTAGAATGAAATGATACAGTCTCTGGGGCAAGTTGTCAGGATACACAGTCTTTGTTGTAGATTCTTTTTTTTTTTGGTTTTTTGAGACAGGGTTTCTCTGTGTAACAGCCCTGGCTGTCCTGGACTTGCTTTGTAGACCAGGCTGGCCTCGAACTCACAGAGATCCGCCTGCCTCTGCCTCCCAAGTGCTGGGATTAAAGGCGTGCGCCACCACCGCCCGGCTTGTTGTAGATTCTTTAACAAACTTAGCAGTCCTTTTTCTGGATCTCTCAGATGCAGGTTCGTCAGGGTAAGTTGGTTATTGCAGTCTCACCTTAAATAAGGCTTCATGCTTTCTCCTCTGTGGGAGACCCCAGCCGTCTGCAGGCCAACTTACTTCTTTTGAATCAGGAACTCAGCTGCTCTGCCTCAGTCCTTAAAGCCAGGCACAATTTCCTTTAGGCCACTGTTCGGACAGATCAAACCCCTCTAGGCAAAAGCTGAGCCACAGGGTTTAGTCCTTGGCCTTTTGGTGTCTTGCTCAGGCTTTCTTTGCTCACCAGCTTCTTTCTGCTTCAGGGAAATCTGGCCATCAAATGATGGCCAGCACTTTTTTCAGCAGGACTCTTGGAGCTCTCTAGCATCAGGGGCCTCTTCCCCTTCTGGGCTCCATGCACTGTCCTTAAATAGGAGGAACTCTATTTCAGCTTAATTTGGGCTCCGCCCACTTAGCAGCTGAAAACAATGTCAGGCCAGATACTTTGTTTCTTCAAGTCCATTAAGTCTTTCCTGTTTTCCTGACTTCAACCTTGTTTTTCAGTCTATTAAGTCTCCTGTTTGTTTCCTGTTTTTAGTCCACATGCTGATAATGCTCTTCATGCCCCGAATTAAGAGACAGTATCAGAAACCCCTATATATTTTCTAAATCTAATTTATCTAACCCCTACAGGTGAGCATATGGATCTTTTTATTTCTGCTTCTGGGGGATGAGGAAGAAAAGGTCAGGAATGGTTTTATTTGGCTGGGCAGTAGAACAGTTCCCTGTCCCCTGTGGTGCCAATATCTAACATGGAGCAGGTGAAGGAGGCAGCACTACACCACCCTTAGTGTGAGGACTGTGGCAGTGGATGTAGTGTGCACGGGTTGTCATTGCTCTTCACTTAAGACTGGATCAGGACTGAACAGAGTTTGCCGAGTCTCTGCGGCTGGGAAGTAGTCCACATGTGGGATTAGCTGGCCACTGGTGAGCCCATCTTTATATTTTGAACAATTTTAAAATTGATGCCATGTGTCAGAATTATATATGTGCGCATGTGTGTATGTGTGTGCGCGTGTGCATGTCATGGCACACAGATGGAGTCAGTGGTTGTCATGTGACAGCTGTCCCTACCTGGGGAATCACCTGGCCCATCTTAAAGCACCAGGTAACTTGGTTGACTGCCATGTTGGAAGTGTTTTCTAAATGTGTAGCCCAGGCTGTCCCTGAACTCATGATGCTCCTGCCTCCACTTCCTTCAGCAAATCCTATTGGTGTGTGCCACCACAACCGACTGGAAGTGTTTTCTCAAGGCTATTTTATTTTATCTGCCTCCTTCCTTCTTTCTTTTCTTCACTGGGGATGGAGTTCTACCACATACTGGTCCAGGAGGGGAGAGTGAGAACACCCCACATTTGATTCTTCAACCAGAGAATGCTTGACAACAGTGTTGGAAGGATTTTATTCTGTCATCAATTTATAGGATTTGGAATAGAGAGGTGAGGCAGGGACAGAAAGAAAATCTTGAAGACTTCACAGTGCTCATAAATTATCTGTATATAAACTTGGATCTTTTTTTTTAAGATGAACCCAACAGTATGTTGACTTGCTCTGTTCAGACTTGCATCAGCTCAGTGAATTTCAGCCATTTCCAAAGCCCAAGGAGTTCGCTCTGTACTTCCACATGTGTGCAGCATAAAAGCAATGACCTAACTCGTGTCTGGTCAGGCATGACCTGTCCACAGAGAGAGGGTTGGGACATCATGGCTTTTATACCGTCCGTCACACTGTACCAGGCTTCCCTTTTCCTGCCTGTTATAGTGGCTCCTTGTGGCTCTTGGGTCAAGATGTTTTTTTGCTTTTTTTTTTGCATGACAGTCTCATCCACTATACCACATAAAGTGGGATGAGGAAGTATGATGTGTGCGCACGCGCGCGCACACACACACACACACACACACACACACACAGGTACATGCTTTACGTTTTGTGTGCAGGTATGTGAAAGTCAGAGGTCAGCTCTTGGTTGTCCATTTTGGTTTCTTTTTGGCTTGTGGGGATAATAGGCTAGGCTGTCTGGCCAGCATGCCCTAGGGTTCCACCTATCTCCATCACAGGATAGGAAGTGGGTGCCATTATCCTTGGCCTTATATGAGTCCTGGGGATTGAAGTCAGGCTCCGGGGCTTGCAAGGCAGAGCAAGTTACTGACTGAACTACCTGCCTGGCTCACGTTGCTGATTTTTGTGGGCCAAGGGTAAGCATGTTTGTGATTTTGCACCAGCCCTTACTGGCCATGGCTGAGGGTTTTTTTTTTTTTTTTTTTGTCTAAACCCACTCTATTTGCTACCGACAGAGTAGATGCTAAACATGGAGGTCCACAGACAGTCGGAGAAAGAGGTTCTTGGGGCCTCTGAGACCTGGGGATACAGAAGCCACGAAGGTCTTTGCTCAGGGATGGGAGTGTGAGGCTGTGATGTCGGGCGACAGCTGTGAGACAGGCAGACTTGAGTTTTCTGAAGTCATTACATCTTTTTGCTCTGACCTAGGTTGATAGTCACAGCAGAAAGGAAAGCGTTAGGAAGTGCCATGGCTTCTGTGGGTGGGTGAAACACATTTTAGGCAGAAATCGGTGAGGCATACATTGATTGTCCACAAAGCACTTTAAAGCTGGAAGGACTCAAACGTATTCCTATCTTCAGAAATTGATGCTTAGATACTGCATTTTTGTGTTATGTGCAAGTGTGGGATCTCTCTTTCTACCCCTTTCCCTTCTGTTTCTCACACCCCAAAAGTGCTTACCCAAGACAACAGAGCTAGTCCATATCAGGCAACCAGGCAAATGCCAGGAGTTGTGGAGACATTGCTTGTTCACACAGTAACTTTTGTTACTTAGTCATGGGCAGTCTGACATCCCATTGGCCCCTTTAATGCATCTGGGTTGTCCTGGCAGGTAATTGCTGGTTAACCAGTTGGTGACTACTGGTCACACTGACAGATCCAGGGAGAGACCCATTATTGCATTCCTCAGTCTCTTTAAAGATAGGTTGACACTGAATATGTAATTCTTCCCAAAACATTTCACAGCATCAAGCCCACATGGTGAGAAATGCAAAGACTGAAGACCCTGGCTCACAAAATAACAACCAGCTTTCTGAGCAGTCACTAAAGGCCGTAACAGTAAATTTTTATTTATCACATATATATTTATTAATATTTAACAATTACCTAGAAATTGGCTGTAAAGTTCCTAAATCCTAAACCCAAACCCTAACTCTATCACCTAGCACCTAAAACTTAATAAAGACATTTGACATTAACCTAAGGTTTCTCAAAAGGATATTTTCCTCTGGGTGAGGGTCCTTATTGGTGGCTGATCTTCATACAATTTCTCAGTCTTAAAGTCTCTGAATTTCATTTGTCAGATCCTAAGACAGTTTATCAAGCAGACCAATTAATTAGCATATGAAAAGTTTCCCAGGCTCACCTATTCAGATGTCTATGGCCTGCAAAGGTTCTGGTCCCAAGTTCCTGGGCTCTGAGGAAAGACAATTCTCTGCTTATGCCCTCCAATAGATATCTCAGGCAGAGCCTGCAAGGGTCTTGCCTCAGTGTTCCATCAGAACTGAAGCTCCTGGGCTCCGAGGGAAGTCAATTCTCCGCTTAGGGGCTCCAGAATCTCAGGGTGAATCCGTCTCCTCTCCAGACCCGAAACGGGTCAGTATCAGATGGTGAAGCTTTCTGATGAGGTTGATACGAGTTCTCTGCCAGATGAGGAGGAGGTGAAACAGAAAGAGGAGCCCAGCTCTGTCTATGTGAATCTTGACTTAAATATCTTCAGCAGAAGTTTCCGGCTCTTTTCAAGTCATGCCCCTGGGCTGTCTCTTCAAAAGCTTTTTTCAGAGGGGCATGAAAATGACAGGCATGATCTGGGGGTGGGTGCCTCAGGGCATGTCCCCACCCCCAATCCCATGATCAAAGGAGTCCTTTGGGTGAGTCCATCCTTGGGTGAGTGGCCAAGGACATTTCACTTCAGTAGGTCTTTAATCTTCAAGTCCAGGCTTCTGCTATTTCAAGTTTCCTATGCTATTAAATGCTATCACTAAACCCACCATATAGGCCCTGAACTGTTTGAAATACCTTTTTTATTTTTTATTTTTAAAGATTTCATCTCATAGGTGAATGGCACAGGTAATCACAATACCCTTTTTGCTATGTGTCTGTCCGTCTCTCACCTATTTACTGAGACACGGTCTTACTCTCAGGCTGCACTCTTAACCCATTATCCTCCCAACTCAGCTTTCTGCATACTGTGAGGACTGGGAGTGTGCCACTCCCCCATTTGAATTACTTTAAACTATTGGGTTCATCGAATCCTTGAAATACCTATTCGAATTATAT
>CAJQZJ010032510.1:3111794-3125544 GCA_907164525.1 Lophiomys imhausi
CAACTTGACACCTAATCACATCCCCTTATGTCATGCTTAATTTCCAAGTGAAAACTATAACAAAGTCAGAATTAGGCTGTTGCAGTTTCCCATTGACTTTAATCATCGGCCATGGTAGCACCAAGAGATGCCCTAAAGGATCTCTTGGCACTCCAGACATAATCTTTCTTACTTCCATTGTGAAGAAGCAGTTCAATTTCACCCCAGAAGCCTGGATCAGCCACACCCTCCTCAGACTGTTATTCCTTTCTTAGCCTCGTGGTTTTAGGGGATCAGAAGCCCACAGTGGTGAGGGAGTGCCTGAGCTTCCAGTTCAATGGAGTGCTTATGTGTCTCCTAGTAGAAGCACCCCACATACTGAAAACAAACTTTCTAGACCGTCAGAGCATAAAAATCCATCGGAACAGGAAACTTTTTTAAAAAAGTGGGTGACTCTGGGTGATAGTGAGTAGACCATTCCCATTTCTGATTAGAAACAGTGCCATGTATTGGCCACTGACTCAAAGCATGTAGCACTGTTTGGAAAGGCCTGTACCAGCCCTCCAGGCTGTTGACCCCTAGTTGTTGCTGTATTTCATTGTTCTATCAAGTCATCTCCGTCGGGACAGTGAAGAACACGGTAAGATCAGTGACTTTCATTGCCATGGGGCAGTTGCCATGTGTGGCACTTCTTTGGCTGTGAAGTAAGTTTCTCGGTTAGAAGCAATACTGTTGATAAGGCATTATGTAAATCCACAGATAGTAGTTTTGGCAGAAGCCTTGTGTGTGAGAAAGGCGAACCCATAACCAGAACATGCATCATTTCCATTAAGGACAAAGTGCTGTCCTTCCAGTGATGGACGTGGTACAGTGTAGTTGGCCTAACGGTCACCCCTAAGACCATATTGGGAGCTCAGTTCTGGTCTCTGACGCTGGCAGACCTGGCACTCAGCAGCAGCTCTAGCCAGGTCAGCTTTGGTGAGTGGGAGTCCATGCTGGCGAGCCCACAAGTGACCCCCATCTCTGCCACCATGGCTGCTTTGCACACGGTTCCACTGGGCAATGGTGGAATGATTGTGGAAGCAGGTTGAGTGCCCACAAAATGGTCATCCTCTCTGCTTGTTATTGAAGTCCTTCTCTACAAAAGTCACCTTTGATGAACATTTGCGAGACACATGTATCTTCACACCTTTTGTCCATTTGGACATTTCTGTTCATGTACCTCTTCCCCAAATGTCTTTCTCACACAGTTGTGGTCTTTCCAAGTCACTGACCATTCTGCTGGGCAATTGCCTACAGCCCCATGACTCAGCATTTAGTTGCATACCTTGCAAAACATATGAGCACATGCGCTCCCTGGTGTTCTGCCCACTGTGAAGATTTCTCTTCATGCGTATCTTTCAGGGTTTTCCCAGAAAGGGGCTATAATTCTCTGGAGCTATCCATATCTTCATTGTGTCTGTATAGTGTGCAGAACTGGTGGTAAACCAGACCCTAATTTTCTCTTTCTCAGCCAAGCAATCATTGGTCATACCAGTCCATGAGGCTATAGGTACCCGCTTGGAACATTGTAGCAGGAGTAGGACAACTTTTCTTTGCACTCTCAGGATCTTTTTTGGGCATGGTCACACCTACATACCAATTCATTTGATGAATTGCTGCTTTTCAGATCTATCTTTATTAGTTGGTGGATCAGTCATACCTAATTCACGATGGGCAGTTCAGGTTGCGTAGTTAACTTGGTGGCTTGTTGTCAAACATTCAGTTTCTGCTAAGAACCAATAGTAGACCAAGAGCCTCTCAAAGGGAGAATTCCTGGCTTCAGATTGTGGTAGAACTCTGTTATAAAACCCTGAGGTTTCTACTGTGATTTCACGTGGAGGGGCTTGCTCTGAACAGCAGCGCTCTCTGCCACTTCCAGCTCAAGCACCATTGTATCTACTGGGTCACATGGTCCAAATGGGTGGAGCAGCCTGCACAGCAGCCTGGACTCGACAGTCTGGGCCCCACTCAAAGCCAGCAGGGTTCTGCGTCACTTGGCATATGGGCCAGAGTGACACACCCAAGTGAGGAATTTGTTATTTTCAGAATCCAAACAGGCCCGCTAAGCTCGGTCTACTTTCTTGGTGGTGGGAGGGTCTGCGTACCTATCCTTCCCATTAGGAATATCTCTGCGTGCCCTACATCCCTGACCCCTAGAGATTTCACTAGGGTAGAAAAAAGCCCTTGCATTATGGTTCGACTTATTTTCCTCTCATGCACATTTGCGTTAGCATCAAGTTCAAAGTGGGTGCTCCCTCCTGCATACTCGGTCTGCTCAGCATCATGTTATCAATGTGTGGGCCAGTATGATATTTTGTATAAGAGACAGAAGATCAAGATCCCTTCAAACTACAGCCAGACAGATGGATCAGTGGCTAAGAACACTGGCTTCCCTTCTAGAGGACCTGGAGTCAATTCTCAGCACCCACATAGCAACTTACAACTATCTGTAACTCCAGTTCCTGGAGATCCAATGCCCTCTTCAGGCTTCTTTGAGCACATGTGTACATTCAGGGAAACACTCATACACATAAAAACAAAATTCAACAACAACAACAATGACAAAACCCTTCAAACTAAGTTAAGACAGGGCTGGGGAGTTGATAAACCCTTGATATAAACCTGTTAAGGTATACTGGTGGGCTTGCCAGCCGAAGGCAGATTGCTTCTGGTGGTCCCAGTCACAGACATCAAGAAAAAAGCATTTTGCTAGATCAGTAGCTGTGTACCAAGTTCCAGGAGATCTGCTCAGTGAGGACATCTGGCTCAGCTGCTGTAGCTGGGTCACTATTGGTTGGGTTTTCATTCCCCATGGTCCATCTGTCTTCTGCACGGGCTGGATAGGAAAGTTTAAGGGAGGTGGGGTGGAGACCTCTTCCCCGTATCATTCAATTCCCTGATGTTGGCATTAATCTCTGCAATCCCTCTGAGGTTCTGATACTATCTTCTCTGGTAGAGGCAACTCCAGTGGCATCCATTTGACCTTTTCACAGGCCAGGGAAACAGTGTGGGGACTCTGTTAACGTCTAAGTGTAATTGCCCCATTTTATATCCTACAGTGAGGGAGATAGCCATGGGATGAGGTGGGACCCACTGCACTCACTGTGATTTAAAGCTCCATTGGTCACCTGATCTCCTCAATCCTCTACTTGAATGCTTCCTGGTGTCTCCTAGTGTAGGTGCCAGTTTAGCGCTGGTGTTCAGTAGGCCCCAAGAAGTCTGATTATTTCTTTTCCCTCAAGGTACAGTTACCCTAATGAAAGTCCGTAGGTCCCTCCAAGCAAGGATTGGTGGAAGGCTAACATCAAAACTCTTTGGTATTATAGCAAGGTACTTCCACAAGGGGGTCTGGCTGGCCCTCCCTTCCTTAAAGGGGTTCTGGGTCTGTGAATTGGAACAAGTCTGGAAATTGGTTGATGAGCTATGCTATCCAGTGCAGTCTTTATTTTGTTGGTTTTAGAGTGATAACCAGAAATAGGGGGATTTGGGGTGATCAGATTTGTACTTGAGACCCTTCCATGGGCATGAAGGATGAGGGAAGGGTCTGAGCTGGTTGGCATCAGGTTTTCCCAGGAGGCAAGAAGCTGATAGTGGCTGGAGAGTGAAGGTGGGAGGTGGGGCCGTCATCAAGACCGGAGGGCCTCCAAGTAGACGGGTGCCAGCGTGAGGCAGGAAGTGACACAGATCGACCCATGACATGGTGAGGTTTTGGGGAACCCAAGCCCAGGGGCATTTGTGACACAGAGGTAGACTCACTAAAACCACTTTAAGACAATAGTCTAATATTTTTTCGATGTCTTAAGAGAAATCTATTTATTTTATGCCTGTGAGTGTCTTGCCTGCATGTATGTATGCTCACCACACGTGTTTCTGGTGCCTGGAGAAGCTAGAGGAGGATGTCAAATGTTCTGGACTTTGGAAAGACAGAATTATCGAGGAAAAAAAAATTAAGGTTGGTAGTTTAAAGACACCCCCCCCATATATCTTATACCCAGTTCTCAGAAAAAACATCAACATTTTGTGATGGACATTCTTTTTCCAGTAACAATAACGATTTCTGGTAAAATTAAATCATATTGAGGCTGGAGAGATGGTTCAGCAATTAACAGCACTGGCTGTTCTTTTTGATGACCTGGGTTTGGCTGCCAGTGCTGGGACTGCTGAGTGCTGGGGAGGGAAGTTCTCAGAGCTTAGATCCAGCAGTGTTGTGAAGAGGCCTTGCAGTGAGGGGCAGCTGTGCTGGGATTCTGAGCTAGAGACTTCCCTGACCCTGATGGGCTTACTCACACTCAGCCATGGCCAGGGTGTGTGGCTGCACCCAGTTTTAGTCTTGACCAACTACCAAGCCTGTTTAACTGGGAAGGGTGTTTTAATTTGGTGCTTTGGGACCTGTCCCCGGGTGATCCACGTTGCCCTGTGTAGTCTCGGCTGGCTTCCAGGGAGGACTGATCTTGGGTGGATCAGCTGGAGCCTCTTGTCCTCCCCCCTGGTTTCAGGCTGTCCTTCCTTCCTGAGAACCTGGGGGGCGGTAGGCTGGATGTTTGTGTTTTGAGGACTCTGAGGAACCATTTTGTTCTGGAGTTAGGTTTGCAGTCTGGGACATCTTGGCTTCCCCCCTCCTGATGGCTAGAAAATGGCCGAGCGTACAGGGACATATTTCTTCTCTGGTGCCTCTAGGAAGGACTCAGTGAAGGCCCTGCGGCTGTCAAGGTCTTTGAACCCCAAAAGAGTCGCTTCAAGAGTCAGCAGAAGGCAGGTTGGTACTACAGATCTTTCTGATCCCTTTAAACCTCCTTGAGAATTGAGAAAAATCTCGTTCTTCTCTCTGTTTATTCCTTAACTTTCTTTGGAAAAAACTTCCTCTGCCTTCAAAGTCTTACTGATGCTTTCTGTGCTCCCAGTTTCTGTGTGGACGTGTGCTGTTTGTGTGTCTAATAATTACTTACACAAATGTCAAAGTTGCATCTCACAAGTAACACGTCCTGTTGCCAGAAGATTTCAGTTTCTCACTGTGTAATCCCCTAATCAGGGCTTCAATGGATATATTCATGTTACCAAAACACCTCGCAAAGGATCAGGTAGTATTTACATGCAACACAACATTGGAATAAGTTAAGCTAGTGTGCTCACTTTCATAGGAAGTTATTTCATAGAGTTACAATGTAGTTTATTCTTTCTATTTTCAAAGCAGTGAATGAAAATAATAGGAAGTGGGTGTGGCTGTGCTTTCCTGGCATGTTGTTTTATTGTTTGTGTGCTGAGTATATAGATTTAGGCCGTTCAAATGCGAGGAGCTTGCTCTGCATCCTAGTCGTGCTGGCGGCCAGGCTTTTCTGGGCAGGAGCTCCTGGCTCCTGCTGCGTGTTGTCAGTCTGTTTTGGGGATCAACTTCTCTGCATCCACCAAGTCAGTTCTGTGTCTCGGGTGTTTTCAGTTTCTCTTTCCTGCCCAGAGGCCATGTGTATGCTGGAAGCAAATCAGAGACATTCTGAATCCTATTTATTTTACTTTTTGAGGAACAATCTCATGCAACCCAGGCTGACCTCAAAATATATGTGAATTGAGGATGGCCTTCAACTTCTAATCCTCCTGCCTACAGCTGCCAAGCCCCGGGATCACAGGTGTGGTTGACGTAACTTCTTGTGTGCTAGACAAGCTCTACCAATTGGGCTGCAGCCTCAGCCTTCTAGTTGTTTTTAAAATAAATTATTTATGTACAGAATCTTATAAACAATACTTTTATAAATCTCAGCAGAAGTCACAATAGCAGATGTCTTACAGTTTAATAATTTTAGCAGTTCTGCTTTATTTCTACCGATAACATTTTGTTTGGATCAAACCCTAAAACCTGTTATTTATTTAAAGAATTAAACACCTACAGAGAGTACATAGAATGCAGCAGGAAAGAGGAGACCAAGGCACAGCTTTGAAGCATCATTGATAACCCCATTGGCCGAGGCTTTCCTCTCAGTGGGTGAAACTGCTTGACTCTGACTGTGCAGACCGTGGGATGGTATTTGACACCCAGGAGTTTCAGTCTCAAGGCATGAGTAGTTTGGAAAGGAGTGCATGGTTGCTTTGTGGCAGTAGGGTGTCAGCCTCCAGTCCTCTCAGAATCCGGCTTGTTAATTGAACTGTCCTGTGCACTTCTAACTCCCTTCCCTAAGCCTTCTATTGCTCATCCCAGGGGTAATGATGGCCTTGTTCTGCTCTTGTGAAACACACTCTTAAGTGATTAAGTTCTGAGCTGTAAGTAAGGTGCTGTTAATTTTCATCTTAAATATGAAATGTGGCTTTTGGAAGGTCCCATAGGACATTAATTCAGGGGAGACACTCACCTAGTGAAGATGTGAGGTGTTATGTTTATAACAGAAAATAACACTGGCAAAAAAAGAAAGGCAGTTTCCCTTGCTCTTAAGCTCTATTCTGACCTCCACAGGCGCACACACACACATTATAAATTTAGTGTGTGTGTGTTTGCCATACAAGCAAGCCAAGTATTCGTACACATAAAATAAACAAATATGAAAGGAAAACACTGTTTTCAGATTTTTCTGAGAACTTTGGTCATGCATCCCATAAAAATAATCCTGTTCACCCAGTGAACTGTCCCCATATCATTTTTAGTCTCTCATGGGGTTTTCAGGTTGGTGAGGGCCACTTCTGTTGGGTTGGATACAGGGGTCTCGCTCTGCGGCTCAGGGTGGCTTTGAAGACTCGGCGGAAAGTGGAATTACAGACTGGTACCACCATAAGCCATGTTTCCCATCTAATACATTATCTTCATCTTCTTGACAAATCTAAGGGACTATTATACTCTCCTAACCACACCTCCTTTCCCTAGGAAGGTATAAAAAACAATTCCAACCTCAGCATTTCTACAAGTGATTGTTAGCTGCTATGTGGTGCCGGGACCTGAGGCCTGCTCCTTTAGAAGAGCAGCCAGTGCTTAGCCCTCTCTCCACTCCCATAGTTGTATTTTTATATGAGTCTTTATCTCCACTGTGGGTACTGTAGTTGATGAAAAATGCAGATAAATAGATGTGCACAGTACTGCACTGTCACAGAAAGCTGGAACTTGTGTATTTTCTGGCTGGGTGCCCTGTTAGCCAGCTACTTGCTAGAAATGTAAGCAAGTGTACTTTCTTGTTTCATAAGGGGACAGTAATTCTGTCTGCCTTTTTCATTTGTGAAAGAAATAATGACTTAGACTCTTAAATTGACCATGTAAGTGGGATCTTTTTTCTTCAGTGGCAGAATTAACCCTTGGTCCTGGAAAAAAAGGTGGTACCAACAGCTGTTGTCTTTTTGACCTACAGGAGAAATGTGCTCTAGATGAGACTTGTGACAACATTATTTTGTTGAGTGAATAATAAGATAATATATGAATCTTAATTTCTCCCTTTTCATGTGTTGTACTTGGAGTTTTTGCTTCCTTAGTGACTTCAGTTAGTATGGTTTCTAAATTTGTATATAACTTGATTATTCAAGGGCAACATCTAATTTTTTAAGTATTTAATTTTAGCTTTCCCATAGGCAATTAGGTGAAAGTGTACATTTATCAAGAGTACTCAGAATAGCTACAGCCAAAATCCCAAACAAATCTGAAATATTTGCTTCCCTCTGATTACTTTATAGCAGATACTCTTTGCTCTACACTGGACTTTGCTCGTTGAGAAATTTCCAGGTTTTAATCCTCATTGGAGCACCGTCATCCTGGGTGGGGGGTCGTACAAAACTGTGAATAGACTGAAATGGGGCATAAAAAGGGACACAGACTTGAAGGAAAAAAATTGATAATGTAACATTATTCATCTGAACTATGATTTCCGTGCTTAGCAGACACACAAACCTGGATTCACTCATCACATAAACTGGGTGTGTGGCACAGGCCTCTAATTCTAGGGTTTGGGAGGTGGACAAAGGGGAAATGGCGATTCAAGGTCAGTTCAGGGTCACCGTAGGCTACACCGAGAGTGTGAGTCCAGCGTGGAAAACGTGAGACATCGCCTCACAAACAACACCTCCACTTTCCCACCCCCAGAAACTATTGTGTCTCAATCTCGGTGTTAATTCTTCACATCATGATACAATCAAGTATTGCCACGGCCGCTGAGCCCTGCCGCATAGTGGCTTCACCACCCCCTGAAAGGGAATGGATCGATCCTGGCAAAATATCAGCAGCATTGCAGCTGGGTGGGAGACGCCTAGGGACTTTTGGATTCCACTTTCATGCAGCCCTGCAGAGTTATACCATAAAAGCTAAAAAGAGGTTTCCTGGCCATAGTAATGATTTTAAACATTGAAAGGAACCCAGGACTGACTGTGCCAGATGCTTTTTTTTTCCCCCTCCAGAGGAAGCAGCTCAGGGCCAGACGGCTCACTCTGCATCTACCAACACAGCTGTGCCGGTGGAGGAGCTGTTCTGGCACAAGTCCCTGCTTCCTTGCTGGGTGGTGTCTATCTGTTTTGGGGACCAGCTTCTCATCATCTGCCAAGCCAGTGCTGCGTGTGTTCTTATATTGCATTGGTTTTTTCGGACAAGTGGGATTTGTGGGTAAATTCTAAGCAGTCTAACTGTAGAGACTGACAAATACTTAGAAACGTGTGTCCGTGTTATTACCAGTCGTGGTGACTGACAGTCACTACACTCCGACTGACCTGGTGCTCATCCCTGGCTGCTGGCATCTTCTTCCTTTTTCAGAGGTTTGAGGTTCAGGACTGATGAAGGAAGATAAAGATCACTTTGTGGTCTGGCTTGCCACGTGTGCCTCATTAGAGGGTGCTAGATGGAGCCTGGTGCCAGGCTGGGGCTGGGCCTTGACGTCTCTGTTCCCCTTGCCTGGTGGCCAGCATCGTCTAGCAGTGGCCAGGAAGTACTCCTTCCTTCCCATTCACATCTTGTTTCTTTTTATGTTTCCTGGCAGCTTCCCTTGGCCCTCGGATACTGGTGTGTGTCTCCTAGCCCCTCCTACCAAGTCCTTTTGCTAAGCAAACAGCTCAACATGTTTCCCATCCTTGCGGTCTCAGTCCCACCTGCTAGGAGCCTTTTTCATCTTTGGGGTTTGAGTGGCTTGGCCTTCCCCCTTCTGTTTGCTTCTCTCTCCAGACCTGGCCCTTCCACGGTCCACTCACTGTAGGCTTTCTGTTGGGAAAATCTGTAGTGTATATCAAGTGATGTTCAGGGTTGAGCAAATTACACCAGAAGGTGACTTTGAAAGACATTCTCCGAGTAATATTGTCACGTGACAGACACATCCTCTAGGTTTTAATACAACTGCATGTGTTAGCATCTCTTTGTACCAAAGAATATAAAATCTAAAGACTCTTCTTAAAAAGTGGAGGTGGATGGGTTTTTTTTTTTTTGTTGTTGTTGTTGCTTTGTTTTGTTTTGATCTCCAGGAAAGTTAAAGTCAGGTGAAAAAAAAATGGTAGAAGTGATGTGTTAATTAGCAAAATCTCATGGCTAGAATAAGTAGTTATCAATCAATTTAAGGAAACAAAGTGGGGTTTTAATTTTGACAAAGATTCTTTTATCACCAAATGAATTCCAGATTCCCACAAGCATCTTGAATTCTTACTTTTCTCTCTCTGTATTTCACCTTGAAACTTAGGGAAGCATGATATGGTGTTTGAAATTGTTCGCTTTTTAAATGTGGCATTTTATTTGTGTTCTTGCCAAGGCTTTGCTAGACATGGGCACTGCGTGCAATGGTCAGAGTCAAAGTTTGTCCCCAAACATAATTCCGCACCCAGTGACAGCTTGGCCACCCCAAACGCCGGAGCTTGTCTACCCCACACGCCGGGCGCGGTCTGAATGCTTCGTAAAGGAGGCTTCTCAGGACGGGTCCCCCTCAAGCTTACCGGCATGCCTTTGCTGGGCGTTTGCGCAAATTTGATGCAGCATCCATTCCCTGGTCTGAGCTTGCTAACGAGGCCTCTGCAGATAGCTGTGGAGACCCCTCCTGTGATCCCAAGTTGATTCATAACCAAGTCCTCTTAGTTCCCAGCATGCACACAATTAATGAAAAGGGCAGTCCTAGTAAGCTCCACGGGCACACCAGGTCTCATTACCAGATGTTTAATTATTGTCATCAGGAAGCACTTGAAATACCTGGCTAGCTCTGAAAGCACAGCTGGGTGGGGAAGCCAACCCTACTGGGTCTTGTCAGATTGGTCCTTTTGTGTGCCAGGATTCACGAGACAGTGGACAGGGCTAGAGGCTTCCTCCTCCCACCAGCTCTGTGAAAAGAGAGAACATTTAAACCACCATGCTTTGAAGCCCACATTTGCTTCCATTACATTTGTCCCTTGATTTATTAGCCAAGATTTAATTAGTATGAAAGCTTGAACAATGATGGTGGCATCTTCAGTAACAGTATTTAAACTCTTTACAGACAGTATGTCTATCATGTAATATCATGTAGTATTTCCTGGAATTTAGTCATCTCAAGAAAATATTGAATGGATTCTGCTGCAGATGGAGGTATATTTTATCTTAAAGGTGAAAATTTTATACTGGGTAGGGAAGGTCAAAAAGAACCCCATATACCCTAGTGGTGCTGCCTTGCAGGCCCCCAGGGTATGAGGAGGCTCTTGGCTCTCATATGACTGCTAAACTGGGGCAGGGGACTGATATGTAGGGACACTCCACTCCAGAGGAGTGGGATGGAAGGGATGGGGGTAGAGGGTGGGAGGGCAGGACTGGGAGGGGTGGAAAGAGGACACTGTGATGGAGATGTAACCTGAAGTAATAAATAAACATAAAAAAGAAACCCATATAGAGAACAGAAAATTCATTTTATATTCAGTCTGTTAACACATGTTTCTTGTGGCTCATTAGAAGTTTAAAGTCATTCTTGTCTACATATTAACTACAAGGCTAGCTTGGGTTACATGAGACTGTCTTAAAAACAAAACAGAAATATCTCATTTCTTTTTCAACCTCCAATTTGCATACCATAAACCATTTTGCCTGTATGAGAGGCCTGATTCTAGGCTGTCCTTCACAAATATTTGATTAAGTTCCCACTAGAGATCAAAATTAGGGAATTCAGATTTGAGCACAGCTCATTGCTATAATTGGTGCTTTGTCTCAATTTTGTTCATTCTTGTCATTTTTGTTAACACATTTTTTTTTTAAACACAGGGTTGCACTATGTATCTCAGACTGTCTTGAAACAGGTGCAGTCCTCCTGCTTCAGGGTCCCAGTGTTGTGACTAAAGGTGTGGGCCACGAGCCTGGGCTGGTTGAGGCTTGTCCTTAGGGGACGGTTAAAGTCTTAGAAACCAAATTTCTTCTTGGAGGATAGTGACCACACTGCCCCCTAGTGTTTGCTCGGTGCCTTATTCACAAGGACTCAGGTTACAGAGGACAGATGCTTAATGTGACTTTATTCCTGCCCTTGCATGACACTGGCTGTGTGTGTCCTTAGATCACTGTCCAGACATGAGGGTGGCCTTGCTCTGGGGTTGTCATTCCTTGTGCCCTCTTACAGTGCACTCGGTTCCTATTTTTGCAGGCCAGCCCTCATGTTCTGTACATACTCCACTGTCCTTTGTTTCCACTCTCTCTGTGCCTGGGAAAGATGCAAGCTAGGGCACTGCTAATTTGAATTTTTAGAATAAAACACACAAAGAAATCAGTGGGAACTTAGGAGCAACAAAGATATAAAAAAACATACACTTGGAGAGAGCCCAGCTGGTCACTCTAAAAGATGCATCGTAATAGTGCATTTGTGTTGTGTGCACTTCATGCTCTCTCTCTCTTTTTTTTTAAGGAGGAAAGATGGCTGCATATATGGGGCTAATGTAATTTTTCTTTTGAATGGGCTCATCTTCAAATTGCCAGTAAAATACAGGTAAGGTTGAAGGGTGATTGTATTAAAGTACATAACATCTGTTGGTCATATAAAGGAAGTTGTTTGTTTCTCAAAAGATTAAAAAAAAAACATGTTTGAGTGGCCAATACAGCCAACCCTGTATATCTGTGAGTTTTGCATTTATGAATTCAACCCCAGGTCAGAAATATTATGGAAAAACAAAAAAATAAAAGCAAACTCTAAAAATTACAGTTGTTTTAAACATACAGACTTTCCTTTCTCTTTGTTCTTCCCTAAACAATGTAGTATGGAAGCTATCTCCATCACAATTTAATGGTCCCGTTAGATACTGTGTAATGCAGACATGATTCAGTGTATGCTGGAGGGGTCAGTGCTTGCCTAGCATGACTCCTACTCTACCAGCAGAGTGCATGGCAGGGTTTGTGTGGGTGGTTCTGAGAAAAGTTCCCAAAATATTGACACCAACAACTTGAGCAGTTACCCAGTTTGTACCTGTGGGGCCCTGGGATCGCTCCCACACAGACCCTGAGGACTGACCCATCACTAAAGGTTTTTAATGTGTGTAATGAAGGGACGGTGGAGTTTTGGGTTCAGAAGAAGCATGTCGCGTGCTCTGGTATTTCCATAACAGGAAAGAAGCAAAGGCATTAAATGCTTCATTTGGTGGTTCTTGTTACCAGACAGCAGGTCTACAGATGAGGAGGAACTTGTGAGAAGGCCCCAGTAGTCAGGGTCAGATTATGATTTTAGAAGGAAGAACTAAGGACCAGAACGTTCTGAGGATCTGCCCTGGGGGGAGTATGGCCATCTCAGACCTACGGGGAAATTTGGTTTCTGAGTAAGCAGGGTGTGGATGGGTGTGCCGTGTGCTTGTGTGGCATCCCAGTGCCCTCCTGTTAATGAACAGTTTGGCAGGAGCCTACAGTGGAAGATCCTTAGGTTTTGAGTCTGATGAGTGAGTAGATTCGGTGGTTTCAAGGATATGATGTAACATGTACCCAGGTGTGATTGGCTCCGGTGTGAACTCCTCTAATATTAGCAACAGCGGCATTTTCCTAACTCACGGAACTGTCCTGTTGTCAGGCATTTGAACAGCTCTGTGCTGTAGCTTCATGAGTGTTTTCTCGTGGAAACAGGTGGCTTCTTGTATCCTGAACAGCAGTTGGTTCATTTAGCCTGGCGTTGTGTCCACCTCTCGGGACACTTGTGAATGCTCACCATTCCTATCACTCAGGGTTGCTGTGAGGGAAGAATGATTCCATTAGGTGACTCAGTTATCTCACACACATTAGTTGTTTTTATTCTCACCTTCTTTTGTTTGAAGATCCGTTCCAAGAAGTGAACAGTGGGGTTCTCTGATAGTTCTTTGAACTGTTTTTCACAATTTTACTGACACCCATTGTGTTTATCCTCACCTAATCCTCATTAGAACCATACAGTCTGCACCAAGGTTGTCAGTTTAATATTAAACCAATTAATAAAGACAAGGTGCGGATTATTCTGTGAGCTCATGTCTTATGCTGCTGGGGCACAGCTCATGAGCCTCCTTCCGTGACTAGTGTTCACGCCCGCACACCCAGTGCTCGCGCCCGCACACCAGTGCTCGCGCCCGCACACCCAGTGCTCGCGCCCGCACACCCAGTGCTCGCGCCCGCACACCAGTGCTCGCGCCCGCACACCCAGTGCTCGCGCCCGCACACCAGTGCTCGCGCCCGCACACCAGTGCTCGCGCCCGCATACCAGTGCTTGTGCCTGCACACCCAGTGTTCCGCCCGCACACCCAATGCTCGTGCCCGCACACCTAATGCTCGTGCCCGCACACCTAATGCTCGTGCCCGCACACCCAGTGCTCGCGCCCGCACACCCAGTGCTCGCGCCCGCACACC
>CAJQZJ010032510.1:3125554-3141325 GCA_907164525.1 Lophiomys imhausi
TGCTCGCGCCCGCACACCAGTGCTCGCGCCCGCACACCCAGTGCTCGTGCCCGCACACCTAGTGTTCGCGCCCGCACACCCAGTGCTCGTGCCCGCACACCTAGTGTTTTTGCCTGAACACCATGCCTTGTCTCTCCCAGGAGTCTGAGTTTTGCCCTGAAGATTTGTCCTTAGAGTCAGAGGCTGCAGAATCTGACAGATACTGTGGACTCACTGTGACTTTCTCAGGGTCCTAAAGGGTGGCCTAGTCTGACACCACGTGTCTCTGTGCATTTGCCCGAGGAGTCAGGCCAATCTAAGTGCCTTATTTTTCTTCAAAGAATGTCCCCTCTTGGTCATGGCCAGGACATTCAGGCTGTGCCTACTGTTTCTAGAATTCATTGCTTGTTCCAAAGGAGGGGTTTGTCTAAACAAGGAAAGAAAGGAGCTCTGTCTTTTCAGTTGATGGTTTCCAGTCATCCCTGGGGAACTGAGGTTGAGTGTTGGGGTAGAAGCTACTGGAATTCATCTTGCTGGGCCATACTGATGCTTATGAAATGCAGCTTTCCTATTTCGGTAGTTCTGCCCCACCCCTTGGAACCTACTTTGTTCTCTCTAAAATTAAGTGGCCTTGTTCCATCATAGACACCTTTCCCCACCTTATTATCCTCTCTCAAATCTCTTGAGCTCTGCCACTCTAGGAGACTTTCATTGTCACATCTCCACCTCATTGTCACCATTTTCTTTAGCTGCCAACTTTTAAACAATTTCCCCTACAAGTCTGTCTGTGGATTTGTACAAACTCCTTTTTATGACTGAGGAGCTTGAGTAATCACCATTCATGACTGTGGTTAGGCCTGGACTGACTTGTCCCCCTTCCCCAGAATCTGGGGAAGCTGTGAGCACAGAGAGAGGCACATCCTCTCCTTGCTCCCTTTGAGTGAGACCATCGCAGGGCTTCAGAGAACACAGCAGGCAGCGACGGTTATTGTGAGGGTGTCTGCTGTAACTTCCTGTGCCTTGGTCTTGCCCGTTCCTTCAAGGATATTGACCAGGCCTAAATGTTGTTTCGATTACACAACTACACGATGAAGTGTGAATTTGCAAGGAAGGGGTAGAAGAACAACAGGAATGATGGGATTTCCGAGGAAAACCTGAAATGCCTGTAGGAGGAAGATGACCAATTAGTGGCTTTGTTCTGTACCTCCCCATCCAGAGTGTGAAGGGCCTAAGGAATTGAACACGGACAGTTTTACTAAAAGCCAGGCCGCTCCTCAGTACACATTGTTGGACCTGTGCGCAGTTGACCTTGGGCTGGGGCCCAGGACTCATTCACTTAGCTCAGTGCTGGGGTCCACTCTCCTGGGAACATGGCAGCTGTGTGCAGGGCAGTGGTTGGTTGCTTCGTGGTGTCCCATGCCCTAGACTAGAGCTGTGTGCTAGCCCCGGAGCTGCGGAGATGTTCGTGTTCTCCTTCAGGCAAGGAAAGCCAAGTGGAACCTTGGGTTTGTGGAGCAGGTTTGTGCTGAGGAGGGCTTGGGAGTCATGTGTGCTAGTGGCTCTTATTAACATCTAGAAGACTGTTGTCACTTTGGATAGTCTGAGGAAAACTCCCAGGTCCCTTGAGGCCCAGGCTGGTAGTGCCAGGGGTGCCGGAGAATGGGGAGTTCCACTGTGGTGGCTCTAGACGTCTTCAGTTCCTAAACTCTTTCTCAGACTCCTGATTTTTTTGTTTAAAGGGTGGACCTTCTGCCTCATCTTCCCAAGTGCTAAGGTTTATACCACCATGCCCAGGTTCCCACTGTATTTCTTCCCTGTCTGTGGCCACTCAGATGCCTTGACTAGCTTATGGATAGCAGAGGAATAGCTGGCTAGATTCCCTTTTAGGAAGGGGATACAATGGATGATTGGTGCTCAGTGTTAAGGGGACGATGCCGGGGAGTGGGGAGATGTAGTGTCCTTCCTTCTTCAGACCAAAAGAAAGAATACGTGAAACGTGCCCACCGAGTGGATTTTTGCCATTTGCAGTAGTAGCCTAATTCCGTGGAAGAGAGGAGGAGCATGTCACATATTGTCCTCAGATGCTGTGGTTCCCTGTACACGGGTGGACACATGACTTTTCCTGTGCACCCTGGATGGTGAGATCTTAGCTGTCACTGCAGTGTGCCCGTGGCTCAAGTATGGTCAGCTATGCTGGGGTTTTGTCCCCTTTCTTTAATTTAGTGGCATTTTTTTCCCCTTATGCAAACCGATGGTAGCATACTGAGCTGGTGAGAGAGAGTTTCCAAAACTAAACTCTTGAGTCTCAGAGTTTGTTTGGTAGACCCTCCTCCCTAATCATCACGGCAACTTGAAAAATAATGACTCTTCTTGCTCCCTCTCTGCCTGCCATGGAGTGCACACGGCAGTGCCCCACCCCGGACCTCTGGAGATATGTTTGGGACTGTTAGCTTTGTGGTTGAAGTACAAATGTGAGTAAATATTTGTACAAAGCCAAGCCTGCCCTGTCTGCTTGTATGGTTGTTTGTTGGGCAGCTCCAAGTCCTTTGAAGTCCTGAAATCTGCTGAACTTGGACCATTGTCTTAGCATTTGTAGCTCCGTGAACATATTCAAAACTGATGATGTTGCTTTCCTGTTTTTTGGAGGACTTGTCAGTGGCTATAAGAAGTTTACCCTGGCTACTGTCCAAGGAGCAGCAGGAATCCTGACCTAGCCAGGAACTGTTAAATGATAGGCCGTCTGAAATGGCCGGGTGTCTGCCAGAGTATCACCTGTGGACATATACTATTCCCACATTTTAGTATATTATGGATTGTGTAATGTCACAGGTGTCTTTGCAAAGACACCTAGCAGCATCCCAGCATTTACTTCAGCTCTTGGCAGTGGGCATAACATGGGTTACATCAGCATTAAAAACTATAAAACATTCACAAAAGTTATTGGACTCTTTGAATAATGTCTTTGAAGTTGACTTAAAGTCGCCATATCTGTTACAGTGATTGTGTATGTGTTTCCAGTGCTTACTCCCACCTGTGAAAGGCCACACAGAGTCCAGGATGAAGTAGGTTTTCTGTTGATAAACATAATTCTGTGAGGATTCTATGGTCTGCATATTGGGTTCCTCCCTGGAACTGATTCATATCTGCACGAATCCTGAAACTGGAGGAACCCCTCTGACCCTGCGCCTTGACCTCGTTCTTTGAAATTTTGGTTTAGGTGACTGAGGCAGCAGCTGTGTTCCACCGGCGGGCGGTGCCATCTGCTCAGAGCGAAGCCAGACTCCCAAGTGTGTTGCTCTTTCTTTCCTTTGTGCAGTGCTTCCCCCAGCTCACTCACCCAGGATTCTCCCCAATAGGCCTTGTCATCTGCTGATAGTCCCTGGAAGACGGCAAGCAAAGCCCTCACCTTTGCATGGTAGCTGGAAATAACAAAGTAATTAGGGCAACATGGAGTTTTTGAGACTGTGAGCTCCAGCAGCGGTTTGATTTTGTGTCAGGTGAGGATCTGCTCCTGTTCACTCAAAGGAAAACCATCTTTTGAAGTTTCCAGTTTTGCTGCCTTTATTGTGTTATGTGGTAGATTGCAGAACGACTGCAAGCTTGGGGAGTATTTGTAAGATTGCTGAATTTGCTAAAGCTTTACCTGACAGACTCTCTCAGTGGCCTTCCTCATGAGCTTCACATGTCCGTGTCAGTGAATGCATGCTTTATACCTGCAGCGTGTCTTCCAGATGTGAGGTGTAGCCGTGATAAAAGGCAGGCTGTCACTCTGAAGGGATTTACAGCTTCCACCTTGCTACTTGTCATGTAGTCAGTCATAGGCCATGCAAGTTTATTCATAGGAAGGGATGAATAATGGATTCTTCTTCATATGTGATTTTTACGTGTAGAAAAAAAAATAAGTTCTCCCTGTGAAAATTTTTATTGCTGGTGAAGGCAAAGGTGAAGATTGGGATTGGGATGTAGCTCAGTTCAGTGGGGAAGCTTCCACTCATGTATAAAAAGACCAGCCTTAGTTCTATCAGAAGAAGAGAAAGGATGAAAACCTAATTTATAAAGCTTTTTTTCTAAAACTACGAAAGTAAATGTTTTTGTCTTTTTGAAAAAGAAATACCCAGGTGCAGGGGGTGTGATTCCATTCTCCACGAGGACCGACAAGGGCGTGGGAGCTGAAGAGGACACAGAGCTAAAGCAGGAGAGGAAACTACTGAGCCAGCATGTGATGGAGAGCTCTCGCTTCCACCAGATTGACCATGTGCTCTCCGAATTATGAGGTGGCATCAATGACTGCTGGGACGAGATATTGTACTTTCTGGTGTTGCTGTCATTAGGCGTGTTAAAGTATGATGCAATGCAGAACAATGCCTAGGGGGTAAGAGGGAAACTTAGGATTTTACTTTGAAATGTAGTTGGGTAATTATTTGGAGCTTAAGGGTAAAATTTCAGTAATAAAGTATAGTGTTTTGTAAGTCCATCATGGGGGAGCAGTCCGTTTCTCATGTCCCTGGACTTAATTATAGCCACCAGAAAGGTTTAGCTAATTGCACTCTCTCATCACAAACAATCCAGAAAGAAAGATGAAAAACTATTGATGATTGTTAAGGAAGAGATTTGGTTTTTGTGGTTTTAGATCTTTTAACTGTGCACACGTAGTTTCTGTTTCTCACTGGCCTCTTTCCTGGAGAGCGGTGTGTGCCATTCTTTGTGCCGGGGAGCATGTCTGGTGACTGGTGCTACTCGTGGCTCCTCTCAGGCCTAAAGCGGTTTTCTTGGCTATTTTGTTTTAATGCTTTTTCCCCCTTTACAGTAAAACATTACAAAATGCAAAGCAGGGGAGGAATCTGAACACGGCAAGCATAAAACTTTATTACTGTCTTTAAACTTCATCTCTCAATGTTCTAGTTTAGTGACAGTATTGATCTAGAAGCCAGGCGCCCTGATTTCTGTTTTGTTTTTGAGGCAGGGTCTCACTGGGTAGCTGTGGGTGACCTGGAACTCACAGAGATTCCCCTGCCTCTTTCTCTCCTATTGCTGTTTTGTTTTTGGTTTGTTTCTTTTCTTTTGTCTTTTCTTATTTCTCGGGGGTCTTGCCATGTATCCCAGGCTGGGCTGGATCATGTGATCTTCTTGCCTCATCTCCCCAGTGCTGAGGTGAGAGGACTGTGCCACCGAGTCAGGCTTGTTGGCTTGTCATTGCATTGTCTTGTTATCTGTTGCTCAGGTCATGACAGGCGCTTCCTTTGGGAGTTAGCCTCAGCACCACAAGGAAAGTGTACGATGCACAGCTTCATTCTGTCACGTCCAGTGCATGGCCTTCCTCTCCTCACCTTACTCATCCTGTTAACTTCCATGGCCTGCACTGAAAGGATCCTTCTCCCTGTCAGTCAGAGGAGACTGAGAGAAGGTAAAGACTTTTCATAGCTGTTGTCCCACTTCTTAAATGACAACACAGAAGCCGGGGCAGCTCTCTGTAGAGTTGTCCTGGAAAATAAGCTGACTTCAAGAATGCCAGGGTTCTCTGTGTTCTGGTGATGGTCTGAGGCTCTTTAGCATTTCTGGAACTGGGACAGTGACACTCCCTCCCTCTTCCCCCCTTTAAAATCTCGGTTGAGCCACGTCAGCCAGCACGGGCTACATTGTGCCATTGGAGACTAAGCCTTCACATGTCACCGAGGCCAGAAAGCTGCCAGAGTGCAGATGGCCCCTGGGATTTAGCTGTCACTCGAATGGAGCAATTTGAAGATATTAAAACTGGAACAGTCCTACCAAGCTGGTAAAGACTGTACGTGTCCTTTAGGCTCCTCAGTTCGCTCTGTAGGTTTTCCAGATGCAGGTAGAGGTCTCCCTCAGGCTGCAGTGACAGGAACTAGGATGAGTAGCTAGCAGATTCGACTCCAGGAGCCCAAAGACAAGGAGAAATGAGCTTAAAGTTTGGCAATAGCCAGTCTGTGTGCACACATGCATAGAATGAAGATCTGAAGAGGTGCGTGTGTTTGTGTGTTTACTTTCCTGTAGTCTTTCACCTTGGTACACATGATTTTTTTTTACTGGTATATACAATGTATATATTTTAAACTTGTGGTACCTGAGTCCAGTGACACTGTCATTTAATGTCACAGCAGGACCCAGAGGAGGCCCCGGGGCCCGTTCTCCATTTACTTTGTATTTTTGCTATGACATCCAGTAGCCCAGAGGATAAAGGTGTCACCCTGCTTTCATCTGCCTCTTAGTGGAAGATGTCCCACGGCCCTGGAAACTCAGCCCCGGAATATGACCTACCACATCTACCTGCCAGTCACTTCCCATATTCTCCATAGTGATAGCAGAGAACTCCTCCGGGACATGTGCTTTATGAGCCTCCTCTCTGCTTGGGCCATGGGTCGGGACATCAGGCTGGTACTAGAACTCAGGCCAACCAGCCCCATACTCTGATGGTACTCACCATGAACGCCACACATGTGAGTGATGGTGCGCTGTTAGGGCAGGCAGAGGGGAGCTAGACCTGATGCCAGCTTGCCATTGCCTAAGGTCCTGAGACCTTCATGCCAGTAAAGGCCGGGCCCAAAGATTCAGCTACAGTGGACACCCCCACTTTCTGCCTCCACTTACCCACTGTCAATCCTCTGCAAGGTTTCTCCTCCAAGGTGCTGCCTCCAAACTTTCATTTCCAAGGTTTCTTCTGGCTCTTAGATGGATGGACAGTTGCAGGAAGACCTTGGTTAATTTTAACTCCTTATTGGCTCTCCTGGGTATGTGTGAACATAGGCAAAATGTCTGCATTGGAGTTCCTTTAAGGATAGAGCATGTTCAGGAGGAGGAGGATGTGTGGAAGAAACCAAAACTCTTCCATTTCCAATCACCTAAAATTAGCCATAGATGTTTATATGATCCAGATACACTAAATGTGTAGAGAAGCTGGACTTAATGCATAGGTGGAGCTATACAGTCTTTCTTTAAATATTCAGCATGTAGTTTGTGGTGTGGTTTACTTGAGTACATGTTCCACTTGGGCTTCTCTTTCTTTTAGTGTGTCATGTTCCCTCCCTCCCCTTATCCTTTTCATTGAAAACAACGTTGTATTAGAGTGGTTTAAATGTGTCCCACAGTTACATAACTAGCAGAGGAAATGGTGGGTTATATGGAGCGATAGATGCTGCTTTCCTGATCTCTTTTCTTTGGGGCAACGTCTGTCTACACATCCGAGACTGCCCTGTAGTCAAGACTCTACTGCTTCAGTCACCTGAAGGGTAGGTTTATAGGTGTGCACTGCCACATCTGGCCTCAAGTACATCGTAAAGGTTTGTGTCATGCGAGGTTCCATCTTCCCAGAGCACAGCGGCCCTGCCGAGAATCTTTTGAGGATCCTTGTGCCCAGCTCCCCTGGGAACCTCGCCTGTGGCCTCCTTGTCCTGAAATGAGCAGGTTTGCTTAGTTTCCTGGGATCCTCAACACCTGCTGGAGCAGCTCACCTGGTTGCTACTGCTGTGTGTTTCTGTGCAAGAGGATGCCAGAGTGTACTTCTGCCCCTTACAGAGAATTGCGAGAGGGCTTGTGGGGGGACTATCAGCCTGTTGTTCTTTGTATTTGTGGTATGTGGTGTTCATCGGGGACAAACCGTGTGCTTGATGCGTTATCAAGTATGTCCTTAAGGTCCCCATAGGCAGTGGCTCCTTTCCCTACTTTGTGTTAATAGCTGTATTGAAAAGACAAAATCAGGATCAGGGTGAAGGGTGCTTGGATCTGCTCTTCACCCCTCTCCCATTTTCTCAGGTGTGCCCCAGCATGGATGTCCCCTTCCTGCTAGATTAGGAACAAGGTTTCTCATTTTGTGTGTTTTCTTAGAGGGATGATGCTCAAAACACATGTATTCCCAGGGCACATTTCTGTCAGAATCTTCATCTGCCTACAGGCCGATGAGATGTTTCTAGAGATGAGGAAGAATTCCAGGGCAGAGAGAATCTGAGACACTGTGGTAATGTGTGGATCCTAGGCTTGGTTATAAACAGTCTTTGAAATGACTCAATCATATTTCATATTTTCTGATGCTCAGAAAGAAACCTCTATGAAGTGTGCATGTGTTAACAAGGGTAAAAGATGTCTTTGGATGGTCGTACTCAGCTCATAACTGATTTCTCAAGGAAAGAAAACATGCTCGCAGCTTAGCTTTGCACACCATTTTGTGGCATAGGAAGGGAACTAAACCAAGGTAAGTAAGTGGCTGGGCAGTTTTGTGGTTTCACCTGGGGGCAGAAGCTTTGTCTTGTTGTTGGGCATTTCCCTGACTGTCCAGAAGAGGCCGCTGTTTGATTGTAATTGAAGGTTTTTTTGTTGAATGATAAGTGACCCAGGTCTGCATACATTCCAGATGAAACTGGACTGTTTTCTGAAGATAGATTTTATTTTAAGATGTTGTTATAGAGGGTTTTGTAAGTGTTCAAACAGCATTCGTGAGGCATCTCTGGAGACCTCAGTTTCCTGCTGCCTACATGAACTGACTAGGGGAGCCCCTCCATCCCCTACTTTGTTCCTTTTCTATGGACTTGGTTTGACTTTTACAAAGGAAATCTTGCCTGTGTGAACTTATGGGGTGATTTTGATTTTTGATGTGACTTTAATGTGTCATTTCCAAAAAAACACAACCTTGTTAGGTTTTATTTCTCCTGTAAATTTAGACATTTCTTTACTTGCTCTGAATCCTGGAGGGATGCTTGCCATGTCCACTTCTTTGTTTTGCAGACAGGGTCTCACTATTTTGCCACCCTGGCCTGTAACATGCCATGATGGAGCCCAGGCTGCCCTCGGACTTGTGATCTTCACTCTCAGCCTCGCAAGTATTCGTACTGGGAGTTTGTGCTGCCATGTGGTGAAAATGGCTGCATTTTACAGCACGCTGCCACGTCAGGGTCCAGTGTCTCTGCCACCCCCACTGCACTGTCTTAACTCTTTATGTCACCTTAACAAATGGTTACAGTCCCTAGACCTGGCTTGCTAGTGTTCTCTTGCCTTGATGCTGCAATTAATTTGTGTATATTTTTATACACACACACATGCACTTGCTGATTTTGCCCTGGATTTCTCTTATGTAAAGGTTTTTCCCTTCCAGTTATCTTCTGTTTCAACCTTTTCCTTCTTTTGCTCATTCCTGCCCTGCTCCCCGCTCCCCACCCTGTCTGTTGTTTAGAATCACCACTAGAGGGCAGAACAGTAACACATCATCCCACAAGAGCCCCCTTGTCTTTCAGTTGGCAGGTGTGGGGGACACTTTTGAGAACAAAGCACATTATTACTGAACATCTAAAATCTAGTGGCAAAGCAGCACAGTGAACTGAAATACACAATGTGCAGAATTCCCAGCATTCCTGTGGCAGGGGGCTAGGGTAAGTCTTCATACACAGGGTCGGTTGCAATCAGAATAACACTTGGGGGTTTAGGGAGCTGTAATCTTAGTGGGTACCATCACTGGAGAACTTCACGATGTGTGACAGGCCTTTGATGGTGATCGTTTTATTTCATCCTTTTGAATTTTTTCAAGATGTCAAATTACGAAGGGTTAGCCAGGAAAAAGCCTTACGTAGCTGGCTTTGTCCTTTGCTATAGAAAAGAGTGAAAAAAAAAACAAATATAAGTAATGGCATGTCGATCGATTTATCCATCTCGTGAGAAGCTCACGGAGCCTTCTCTGTCCAGCAGGTTTGTTTTACTTGCTGTTTTCTGGAGATAAAGTAGGCCGAAACCGGGCCACTTTCTCCAGGAACCCTTGTGTCTCTGCAGAGCGAGTGGGTGCACTTGTAAGCTTATTTTGCAGCCGTGCTGTGGAGTGTGTTTTGCCCACACCCTTGGTTTTCAGTCCTTTTATGCCCTCCTTACTTCCACTTATTGCCATATTTAGAGCTTCGAATGCTTAGCTTAGTAAACAGTTGTCTCTCCAGTTTCTGTTTGAATGACAACAGAATTGCTTTGTCCTTTATGATTTCCATGTGTGACTGACTTGCCCACCCGTGCTGGGGCTCCTGTGACACACCTGTGTCCTGCTGTCCATCTCAGCCCTGTGATTGCACCTGCTCCTGCCTCCTTCTACTTGCGGACTCTCCACTCCAGCACACAGGCGGGCAGGCAAATTAACACAAAGCCCATTATGAGGCAAACCATTCTACCAATTGGTCGGCAGTATTCATTTCAGTGGAACCTGGAGTGTTAACTTCAGCCGTGCTGACTCTGACTCTTTGAGAGGCAGTGTGGGCTCCTTTGACCTTCAGCTTTCAGGCTCCTCGGTGTCCGACGACAGCCCCGAACTTGTCTTCTACTTATGGCCTCTCACGATCGGTGCTCATGGACTGGGTGGTGATGTTTGGAAGGCACCAGCAGTGGGAACACTATTATGGTGGACCAGTCCATGGGAGAGAGGTGGTAGGATGAGGCCTGCACAGGGTGGAGTGGAGAAGAAGTGTGGGAGAGCGGTAGGCAGTCCTTTTGTTCACCACAGGCCTAGTCCTCATCAGAACTCACTCAACACGTTAAAAGGGCTCTTGATGCTGGGGAAGCCATGTTGCAGCTTTCCTGCGTTCTGTAAGGCTCTGACACAAAAGTAAGTGTCTGAGCCGGGCAGTGGTGGCGCACGCCTTTAATCCCAGCACTTGGGAGGCAGAGGCAGGTGGATCTCTGTGAGTTCGAGGCCAGCCTGGTCTACAAAGCGAGTCCAGGACAGCCAGAGCTGTTATACAGAGAAACCCTGTCTTGAAAAAACAAACAAAAAAAAACAAAAACAAAAACAAAACAAAACAAAAAAACCAAAAACAAAAGTAAGTGTCTGTAGATTGGGACTACTCTGTGTTCCGGGTGAGTTGTTCCTGCCTACAGCAGTGCCCTATGCAGGCAAGAACATGTTTGCCCCACGTTTTCCCGTGCTTCTCACTAAACAGAGTCACTGTACGGATCTGTGACTGCTCTCTTCTCGAGATTTCCGCTGTGTGGGCCTCCCACAGTCTTACTCAGTTACCACAGTGGATCATGGAGGTGGGGAGAGAAACTAGAGAGGTGTGTAAAGTGTCAAACAGATGGATTGCCCAAGCCGCACCCACTCTGTGCCCTGGAGGCGACAGACCAGTTGTGTTCATTTGTTTGTCTTTTTCCTTTCCATTCATGTACTGTTTTCTGCACACATGGGCATTGTAAGCACACCGACCCGCAGATTGCTTCTTGTTGTAATAAATACTATTCCGCTGGTGTGTCTTGGATATTTCTCTGTAGCAGTGAATATAGACCAGTTCTGCAGAGCAGTCTTAGTAATTAGGGGGTAAGTACAGACTTCATTACTAACAGTTCTTAGTAATTAGTGGGTCATTTCTTACGACCCCCACTCTCTTGCTTTGGTTGCTGCTTTGAAGTTATTCCCAGGGTTCCTTCTGCTTCGTCTTTTCCGTGTGATCCCATGTTTTGGTACACCCTGTTGCTCCTTACCAGTTCCTGGTTGATTATTGAGGCCCCAGGCTTTGACTACTGAGACCTGAGACAGGCAGGGACTGCCTGCTACTCAAGAGTTTTAAATCCTGAGCCTCCAAGTTCGATACCTCATCTTCTCTCTCTCTCTCTCTCTCTCTCTCTCTCTCTCTCTCTCTCTGTGTGTGTGTGTGTGTGTGTGTAAGAGAGAGTGAGAGAGAGAGAGCATCTGTGTGAATTGTGAGTGTGTGTGTATGGTTTGTTTGTGGTATTTTGAGTGGTGGTATGCCACAACTTGCCATATTCACTGTGTAGTCCTTTTTCTTTTCCTCCTGGAGTTATCCTTTGCTTCTGGAGCTCTGTGTCTCACCCTGACTCAATGCAAGCAAAAAACTCTTAGAAAAATCCCAGTGAGTGGGCTGGGTGCTGAACTCAGTTGGTGCTGATGTATCAGGCGGGAGTCCCAGGTTCCATGTACCTGTAATCTCAGCACCTGGCTGGTAGAGAGAGGAGGATCAGGAATTCAGATCTTCCTCTGTAGTCATAGGGATTTGTGGGCCAGCCTGGGCTACGTGACATACTGTGTCAAAAAGGAGTAAAAAAAAAAATCACAATGAAAATTATGATTTATTTATGTTTGAATTAGTGGGGGTGTTGGTAGTGTTTTAAAATATAGCTGCTGGTTTATTTTGTAGATCTGTAAGCAAGGGATATTTCGTGTTTTATGTCTGTGAGTGTTTACCTGCGTGTATGTGTGCATGCTGATATTCTTACAGGCCAGAAGAGGGTATCGGGCCTCCTGTAACTGAAGTTATGATGGTTGTGAGCTGCCATGTAGGTGCTGGGACCTAAACCAGAGTCCTCTGCAAGAGCAGCAAGTACTCCTAACTGCTAAGCCATCTTTTGATGGGTATTTTCAAAAACCCAAGAAAAAAAAATTTTTTTTTAATGGACCATTTCTAATTTGTCTCTGAAGGCAGCTGTTCCGGATGTTGTTGCCTCTGGTTCAAGCTCTCTGTGAGATATCCTCCACCCCATCTGCTCTTTGGCATATATTTTGCTGGAGGGGTGTGGTGCCCATTTGGCCCCGGGGTTGGGATGTGGGGCTGGGTCTTTGGAGGATGTGTTGCCAGGAAACAGAGCAGTGAGCATCAGCGGAGAGCTGTGTTCTGAAAGCTTAGCTGATGAGTTTCTTTAACTGACAGCATCATGAATTTTTAGGTCTCCCATGCTGATGCTTAAATGTAATTGCCTGATTGTTTCATGCCAGCCCCCAGCCCCTGCTATATGAATTCAGAGTAGGAGCACTTACTGTCTGTCCATATGTTGTTCCAGGTCTGAGGCAGGCAGTGGGAGAGACAGTGGGGCTGGGCACTTCCCTGGCCTCAGCTACACCGCAGGCGGCCACCGCTCTTCCCAGGGGCAAGGTGGGCCTGTACTAGGCATTGCCGGATGCCCACTCCTGATTGTCACCCTTCTTACCCTGGCCGTGTGCCGTCCTCTGTCACTTACTGTTCTTTTCCTGTGTGATGGTGTTTCTGTGCCTGGTGCAGAGGGAGGATGCAGGGCTATTGTTGAAGGGCAGCAGAGTGCAGATTTAGAAAGCTGATCAGAGCGTTTGCCTCAGTGTTTGGGACAAGAGGTCTGAACTGTCCATTTCTGCAACTATACTGTGTGCCCGCCTTCCGACATACAGCCATGAAAGAGATGAGTTTGGACTGAGATGTCCAGGGTGGACATAGCTGTTGGCTCGGCCATTTGAGGGTGGGAAACTGCATGTGAATGCCTGCCAGAATGCCAGCAGGGTGTTCTCAGGGTGTTCTAACTGTGTCTTACATCTTCATGCCTTGGGGCATGGTGGAAGAGTGGAGGCAGGGAACCTCGTTTCTCAGGGCAAGCAGGGCAGTTTCATAGAGAGGAAGTTTAGCTTGGCAGAGCAGTGAAAGGTTTTAATTCCTCAACTCTTGGAGTCATGTTGTTTTTCTGGAATTTCAGGTCTGTTCATCTCAAGTTCAGCTGAACACAGTAAGGACCAATGCATTGTGGTGGTTTTTTTTCTTTTGATTTTTAAAATTTTTTTTTATTGTTGCTATTGCTGTTGAGACAGGGTTTTGAATAGACCAGACTGACCTTGAATTTGCTGCGGAGCTGAGGATGACCTTGAGTTACAGATCTCCTGCCATCATCACCTGCGTGCTGGGGTTACAGGTACTCTGTACCACGTCTGGTATATGGATGTTATGACGGGGTCCAGGGCCTTCACATGCTAGCTGAGCACTCTGCAGCAGGCACTGGTCCCCTCCTGAATGTTATTGTATTGCACATTGGGTATTCAACTAAACATGTGCAGATGTTGAATCACTCCATGTTGAAACATACTCTGCCCATGTGTTTTAGTGAGTGAACAAGGATTATGTTCTGGTGACCACAAGAAAATGACAGATCACCCCGAGGTGGTAAACTCTCTTATTAAAATCTGAAGGAAGGTCTTGATTGTGTGTGTGACACACTCAGTGTGCGTGGGTGTGTGTATCTGGGGATTGAACCCAGGATCACGTGTTCAGTAGATAAGTGTTGTAACAGAGCCACCCTTCACCTGAGCGCCTGGTTTCAAACAAGTCATAAACAGAGGATTCAGACAATGAGCTGAGTGTTTTATCTCTAGCTCTTGCAGGCAAACATTAGTTTCAACCAATCTGTGTGTGTGTGTGTGTGTGCGTGTGCGTGTGCATGTGCGTGTGCGTGTGTGTGTGTGTGTTTGTGTGTACGGTGCTCCCCTGCAGCTGACGTCATCTCTGAGGCTTGTGACCAGCAGAAGATCTTTCTCCGACTGTGTGGACACTGAACAACAGAGACTGTGCAGTTCTGCGCCTAGTGACCTTTGCCGTTGTGTGCCATACGTATGTGCAGGTTAGGGGATGTCCCCCGTGGTGATTTTGGATTGCTACTTCTGCACACATGCCTGAAGACTCCCTCCCCCCCTCTTTTTGGTCAGGACTGTAAAGAGATTGCTATAATCTCTTTACAGTCCTGTTATAGAAGCCTTTGCTGCCTAAGGTGTGGATGAGTGACTTGTGGTTGAATTTTATTTTAACAGGTTGTATCAAACTGTTAAAAGATATTGAAATATTTAATATGAGAGTCAGAGGCAGTAAATCAGGAATAGCTGTCAAGACAGATGTCCAGGGCGCATGGTGAATGGAGCCTGTGTCTGCGCAGGGACTTTGCATTCCTTCCCAGTCAGGGCCTTTGTCCTCACCTCGTAACTCTGCAGTAATACCTGGCTAGGAGAGCTGGTGGTGAAGGCGGGATTTAGCACCTCTGTCCCCTTTGGGGGAGGGTTTTAAAACCCATTCTTTTAGTAATTTTGTAGGCCATTTGGTTTTCATGGGGATTAAAAAATCATATTTGAAGGATGTAGGCGACTAATATTCAAGCCCCATGGCAATGAGAGATGTCGTGTGACTTGCATCTGCAATATAGTTTTTTTTAAATTCTTTTTTCCTTCTCTTTTGTGGGGTAGGGGGAGAGGGCCTCTGTTTTCTAATCATTAAATATTGCTTGTTGAAATTGTGCAGACATAAAATGCAGGTGTAGGTAGCCCCACCTCTGTCACTGGGGCCCACCATTAGCACCATGTGTAAAAGTCATTTGCCTTTTGACCCTGATCTCTCTGTGGCTAATCGTTCAACTGCAGATCTCTATCTCTGTCCCCCCCCATGTCTCTCTCTCTCTCTCTCTCTTTCTCGTTTGAGTTTGTGTGTGTGTGTGTGTGTGTGTGTGTGGTGCACGCATGCATGTGTGTGCATGTGTGGGGAGGCCAGGGGTCGATGTCAGATGTTTTCCTGTATTCTTTCCCTTGTGTTTTGAGGCAACTTGGCTACCAAGATTGGGATCCTCCTGTCTCAGTGGTGTGGTTACTTCAGTTATACACCATTTTTATTTGTGTTCTGGTGATTTACTTCATGTTTTAGGCAGCCCAAACCAGAACAATGTGCTCCACTTCTGGGAATTATAAAAGATTATGAAGGAGAGTGCTGATTAGGCAAGATTGTAGCATGTTTCTCAACATAGACTTCTTGGTCCACCCTGAAGTAAGGTAGCACTTTGGCAAAGTAATCGTTTTTGAGTTTTCTCAGTTCTGTTTTGTCTTCAAAAAAAATTCAAGGATGAACTCTCCATTCAGGTGTCGTTAGTGTAAAATAATTTAGCTTCTGTTTTTCTAGTTATGCCTTTATGTGTTTTGTTACATGTATATCTATATATATTGTGTGTGTATATATATATACCATATATATAATGCCATATATGTGTGTGTGTGTGTGTGTGTGTGTGTGTGTGTGTGTGTGTGTGTGT
>CAJQZJ010032510.1:3141335-3152674 GCA_907164525.1 Lophiomys imhausi
TGTGTGTGTGTGTGTGTGTGTGTGTGTGTGTGTGTGTGTGTGTGTGTGAGCGGGTGACCATCATCCTGCCTGCAGAAAGGCCTGAGATAGGTAGCATGAAGCTCTGCCTCGTGGCCTTCTCCTGACTGTGCCTGGCTGTTGCATCTGAAGCTTTCAGGGAGGTAGACTCTGGCCTTTGTACCTGTCACCCGGCCTTGCTGGCTCTGTTGGCTCCTTAGGCAGATGGGATGGTCACAAGGTTGAATGCTGAAACAGTGGCAGTTGGTAGCAGTTTGGTGGCCCTGAGCAGAAGCAATTGTTCCTGAGAGGCTCTGCCTTTGGCTGTGCAGTTCCTCATCCGTGCTCTTCCCAGTTTCTTTTTGGAGTTCTCTGCTCCCTCCGAAGGATGAGTTCAGAACGTCACATTTAACACAGTCAAATGTCATATTTAACGCAGTAAACCTGTAGCTCTTCCGCTTACTACCCAGCACCTCCGAGGCCACTAGTATTTTCTTTACATTTCTTGCTTTCAGCAAGGGTATCACTTGGGGGAGGGAACGCCAAGGGGAGCTTTTCACCGAAGGAGAACATGCTACTGAGAAAAGGACAGAAAGAAGCCATGCACAAGTCACACAGCACTCCCTTGTTAATAACTGGTAATAGCTGTGAGTGTCTCTGGGCCAGGAGCCATTGCACAGGTGTTGAGTGTCCGGTGAGGCTGTTCACGGACCTGGGAGGGGCACGGTGGCTTTGAACATTCGAGAGTGGGTTGGATTGCTGCTTTTGCTAAGATGTGCCTACTATTTATTTCCTTAGGGATTCCATTTTGGTTAAATGTGGGGAAATGTCAGTCTCCGAGGCTTCCTGTCAACCCATTTGGCTGACATGAGAAAAGAATCTGGCATAGAAATTTCAAATTCAAAAAGGTCTAACTTTCAATGAATGTTGGAGATTTAAGATGTGTATGTGAACACAGTTGTTGAGAGGAAAAACAGCTTGACAGCTTATCAAAAGCCACATAGAGAATTCCCATGTCAGCACAGTATTGCTGGAAAGATGCATGCTTAATGTGTGTGAATAATGTGTGTGCAGAGAGTCAGGCCTACACACTGAACTCCTTGTTAATATGGCTGCAGATAGACCACAGGGTCCATGCATACCCACACACAGCCGTCATCTTAGGGGATCGTAGGAAATGTTAAGAAGGAACCCACCTGCCCACACTCATTACAGACACACCTGTCGCCAGGCACACGCCTTTAATTCCAGCATTCTGTAGGCAGAGGCAGGCGAATCTCTGAGTTCTCAGCCAGCCTGCTCTACAAAGTGAGTCCAGGACAGCCAGGGCTACACAGAGAAACCCTGTCTGGACCCCCCCCCCAAAAAAAAAACCCAAACAAGCAACAACAACAAACAAAACCACGTCTGTCGCAGAGGCCCCTCTCCTAGTGTTTTTCCTACATTTTGCATAGAAGTCTTGTTTTTCAAAGCTTCTTGTTTTTATGAAAGCAACTGAAAGCTACTGGCTGACTACACATTCAGCCTAATTTATTCAGTGTTTTTATGTCACCTGATAGGCCAGATTATATTTGGTATCTTGATTGAAATAAAATTCATTTAGGTTTTTGAAGTGACTTTCCCTTTACCCATAGAGGAAAGAAAAAAACCTTAGGGCAGATGAGTCCTCACCACCTCCCTCAAAAACCCACTAGGGTGCTGGGTTTGAAAGCACTATTCTGTTGTAGAATTTCTTTCATAAACTTGAAAGATAGGAACACATAATGTCCTTGCAAATACATGATTTATGTTTTTCACATTCCTTTCTTTGTTAATTCAAGATATCTGGAGGCTTTGGATATTAATTTAAACCAGCACCAACCTGCAAATCTCAAATCAATATTTATATAAAAATATGAGAACTGTGTCAGAAAATAATTTATTTCTTAGATGAATGATGATCTTTTCTGGGAATGTTTTCCAAATTAAGTTCTATAAATACGTTTCATTTAGTATGTTTCTAAGTCAGTGGGGAATACTCACTCCAAAGCAAGGGCTCTCTTCAAACTAGGAACAATCCTCCCTCTCTGAACCTCCCAGGTGCTGAGATTACAGACCTGAGCCAAACATTGTCTGCTTGAGAGCCAGGAATACACTGGCCACCTTTAGGAGTACCTGCTTCTTGCACTAGCTCTTAAGAAATATGCACGAATTAGAGTGATTACATAGCTCACATTTATGTAGTGGTTGAGAAGCCTTCTACTTGAATGGAATATTCAATGACCTGAGCTTTGTGGTTTGGATACCTATTTTCTCCATATGCATTACAAATGAAAATAAGCCAGGTACACAGTCTTGATGCTGATGCTGTTCTGTGGATTTAAGGAATAATCTGACGATTAACACACTGTAAACTCTGCATAATATGCATGTACTCCTGTTCATTAGCATAGTCTGCCATGGGAAGATGACAACAACATAACATGTACATTCCCTTCACTAGAAACAGAGGTTAGTTCTTTACACAGTGCCAGGGGTCTGGGGCCAAAGGTTGCTAACAACTGCCTGGAAGGAGGGAGTTCAAGTAGGGGTAAATAAATGGTGGGAATATCATGGAAGGCTTTCAGAGCTCTTTAGTTAAAGTAGGTGATCCTCTGGTGCTATTTATGTTCTGAGCATTCTCCAACAGTATGTGACTCACAAGGGAGAAACACACAAGGGAGGATCGTCCATTCTTGCTCATGCTCCAGGATTTCTCAAGCTCCTGGCAGTGGTAAAATGAAAATTAAAAAATAAAAGTTGGCGAAGGAATCCAACACATTTAAGCCATTCATTCAACTCAATAAACTCAAGTGCCAATAAACATCATAGGTGCCAGGATCGTGTTTTCAGTCGGTAAGAACTGCAGGAATTTCTCGAAGAGGATGGAGTTGAACTAGACTAGAGAAGATGTTTAAGAATGAATGATGGTCTAGAATGTTCTGGAGTACCCTGCCAGGTGAAGCTGAATTATAGAAGAGTTGACAGGGGCCTGGGGTACCGGGAGGGGACTCCATGGAATTACTGGCAAGAACAGCCGGAAAGGAGGCTGGAGTTTTCTTGTGATATGTCGCAAATGCCTCTGTTGTACAGAAGTGTGGAGTGGGAGAGAGTCTCCATTCGCATAGGTGTGTGCGGTTTGACTGGTACAGTTACAGTTTAAAACATTCCATTCAGAGAGGTGTCGTAGCTCAAGAGACATTTGAGGTTTGGCATGTGACTTGTCTGTTTGCTGGCTGTGAGCGTCTTGTTGGTTCTAGGTTGTCCTTCTTTTACATCCGTTTTCTTTTGAAATGGGTTCATGGGTGTTTGCTGCGCTGTGTAGCAACACCCTAGAAACTTGCTAATTTTTCTAATTGTGGGTCTGTCACCGTTAGAGGGCTCATTCTTCTCTGCAAGCTTCACTGTTGCAGTCTTGAGAGTGGAGAGAAGCTGTCTTATAAGGAGGTGGCAAAGGAATATATTTTAATTTTTATAGGAATCACTGATTTTCAACCAAGAGTAAAAAGCATCCCAAAAGCTCTTAGACCTGTGTACATTGTCTAATGTTACGAGGGCCATTTTGTTTAAGACTTTATTATGGCCCTTTTTTTGGGTAAGTCATTGTTACAATTAAACACAGGCTGTAAAGTTCTTAAATCTTTCAAAATAAAGCTTAGGAAGATAGGAACTGGCGAGGTGGCCCTGCAGTTAAGAGCATTGGCTGCTCTTCCAGGGGACAGGGGCTCTCTTCCAAACACCCACCATGGCAGATAGGAATCAACTTTGACTCCAGTTCTAGGGGTCTGACACCTTCTGACTTCCAAGGGCACTAGTTGTGCACGTGGTACACAGACATGTAGGCAAACACCTATACATCTAAAAAATAATAAGAAAAAAAGAGAAGGAATATTTTAAAAAGTTCAGGAAGCTTGAGTTTTACATATCCATTTATTTAGCTCTGGGGTTGCAGCATAGGGCGGGAACATTTTGATTCTTAGCTGTCATTGTGCAGTCTTTGCACATGAATGTGGTTGAGAATTGACATTTATACAGAAGTGATGGCTAAGTCATTTTAAGTCTTTTCCCTTCAGAATCTCAAGATGGGGTAGGGAAATGGCTTAGTCTAAAATATTTGCCACACAAGCATGAGGACAGGTACAGTAGTCCATACCCAAGACAGGAGCCAGTCAGCTAGCTGAGTGACTGAATCTCTAAAACTAAAGCGTACTGCAAGGAAGACACCCAGCCTTGGCCTCTGGCCTCCACATGCATGGAAACACAGGCTGTCCTACTTTGCTTTTTTTTTTTTGGCTGTCATAAAGCACTAACTAAAATCAATTTAGGGGAGGAAAAGTTTATTTCATCTCACACTTCAGTCCATCACTGAGGGAAGTCAGAGCAGGAACCTGGAAGGAGAAAATGAAGTAGAGGATGCTTACCTGCTTGTTCCCTGTGGCTTGCTCAGCATGTTTTCATAAACAACCCATTACCACCTGCCCAGGGATGGCACTACCCACAGCGGTCTCCTGCATCAGTCATTACCTAAGAAATTGCCCCTCGGACCGGACTTGCCTTTAGGGCATTTGATAGAGGCGATCCCTCATTGAGGTTCCCTGTTCCCAGATGACTCTGGCTCTATCTTACATCAAGTTGACAACAAAACCCAACAACCGCCTATGCAGTACAAACATCCATGTGCATCCTTACCCACACACGTGCACACGGTCACATCTTCATGTACATTAAAAGCAAACAAAAGTCTGCGCTCACAGATTTACTATGTTAAGAAATGAGAAGCTGCTGGGTGGTGGTGGCGCACGCCTTTAATCCCAGCCCTCGGGAGGCAGAGGCAGGCGGAACACTGTGAGTTCGAGGCCAGCCTGGTCTACAAAGTGAGTCCAGGACAGCCAGAGCTGTTACACAGAGAAACCCTGTCTTGAAATGCCCCCCACCCCCCAAAAAAAAAAAAAAAGAAATGAGAAGCTTTTGAAATAACCTCTAGGAGCCCACAGTTTTGGGCTTTTCAGGCTGTCTGTGTCCCTGCAGTTCAGTCCTTTATTGCTTGCTGTAGTTTCAATGACGTGGACAGTCCATTCATGGGACAGTCTGGTGACCAGCACTCTTGACATTGTTAATCCCCAGCTCATGGTACAACAACGATAAAGCAAATTTAAAGTAATTAACCACTCAGAAAAAAGATGCAAAGTGGATTGTGTACGTTTGTTCTGTTTCCCTCCGTAAACCTAGATACTTAGAAACTGATCTCGAGAGAATACAGAACAGAAATTTGATTTTAAAGCCTTTTCTTATTCTATAGGAAATGAGTGTTTGTTCTCCCCCTGCTATACTTAATTCTGAACTTTCTTTTTGGTCTCACAAGATACAGAACGAATTGAAGGCCACACATTTCCTAAGCCTCCTGGTGCCATGCAGTGTTATGGGTAGAACCAAATCATTGTGATGGGTTGTACATTTCAGAATGGGTGGTAGTCAAGGAAAACTCAGGGTCTTCCCATTGTGCCCCTGGTACGTAGCTGCCCGTGTCAGCCGGGAGGCAGATGTGTGTCTTCTTGGTTCATTCCTTACTTTGCTGTCTTTATAGAAGTGTAAACTACATTTATGTTTGATTTTTTTTTGTTTGTTTTTTGTTTTTAGAGACAGGGTTTCTCTGTATAACAGCTCTGGCTGTCCTAGACTCACATTGTAGACCAGGCTGGCCTCGAACTCACAGAGATCCGCCTACCTCTGCCTCCCAAGTGTTGGGATTAAAGGCGTGCGCCACCAACGCCCGGCTTACATTTATGTTAAAGCTTTGAAATACCTTGAAATGCTTAAAAATTACAGCTTGCTTTAAACTTGGGAGAGAATGTTATTTCTGTGTTATGCATGAAGTAGAAACACTTATTAATACTTGTGCTGCGAGTGGACTTGACTGATTGACTCCTGTACCAGCACACGCTTTGGGTAGCAGCCCGGACAGTGATGCCTGTTAACTCAAAAGATTAATTGTGATCAGAATTAGCTATCACTGCTTACTTGACGGGCATTCAAATGCTTCAGCATCTGTCCTTCAGATGTCTCCCACCTACGACTCTTCACTCACTGCCCACACACACACACACATCACTTGGGTCTGTCTCCTTCATTTCTCCGGACACGCAGGGTTCGTTGTTAGGAAGGCGAGCACAGCAGCTCTGCTGACCAGATCCAGCACACGCGGGCCACACGGAGGATCTCCCCCCACCTCCTCTGCCTCAGCCAACCTCCCTCTGTCTCGGGACTCTTGTACTCCTCCACCCTATTTCCAGATGAGGTAATTAATCACCCACTTCTCAGTCTTCCCCAGAATTGCTCAGGACTGTTGAGGGCTGGCTGGTGACAGGGTAGGTGTGGCATTCAACATTGTCGTCTTCACAAAATTGTCATTGTAATGGATTCATAACCGTCTTTTATAGATTCATAATGAAAAATATGAGCCAAGGATTAGAAGCCAGTCCCGCTTAACCTTTAGTGTGTTGCTTTTTTTTTGATGGTTGGTCTCATCTTAATGGGTAGTTATTTTTAACTCTGAAAAAGTGTATGTATTTAAAGACTTAGAGAATGTACTTGGGAGAATGGTTTGTTAAAATTGTTTTTTTATTGTAATTTTTGTTTGTGTTTTAAATAGTTTAAGAAGACTTTGGCACAAGCTTATATGGCATAGCTAGGTTTATACAGGACTATGTGTGTATGTATAATATACATTGGAGTTATTTCATTTCCACCTTCAAGTGAAAACAAATGATAGTTTTTAATAATTTATTTATTTTTATATACATTTGGTGTCTGGCCTACATGTATGTCTATGTGAGGGTGTTGGATCTTCTGGATCCGGACTGTTGTGAGCTGCCATGTGGGTGCTGGGAATTGAACCCTGGTCCTCTGGAAGAGCAGCCAATGCTCTTACACGCTGAGCCATCTCTCCAGCCCCCAAGTGAACAGTTCTTAGCACTTTAAAATATAGAAAGTTATATGTGGTAGAATGCATAAGGTTGATCCAAGATGTAGATTTCTTTCCCTTGAGAGTTTTCTGTAGTTTTATTCCAATGTGCCTTATCAGAAGGAAGAGATTCTCGTAAGAGCTGCTGCAGTAATTTTCTGTTGGCATTTGAGACTGAAGTAGAGAACCCCGTTGTGGCTGCTTGGAGTCTCCCTTTCCTTGCTCTCCTCCGTGCAAACACTGAGCGCACTTGTATGGCTTTGGGGTTTTCTGTCTGCCCTCCTCCTTCATTAGGGTAACATCCCTATGGAGGCTTTGCTTTTTTGTAAAGTGTTTTGCATTTCTAGAATCGTCCTGCCCTTGTTTCCTTCATGCTTTTATTTCAAGGACTGCAGTTGCTTAACAGAGAATTAATTTAGCTGTTAACCAAGGCTGTGCAATATCTCACTTCTCGTACAAAGTCATGATGGAACCATTTATTCGTGTGTGTTTACATTTTATAAGTAACCAGTGAACACAGAGAACCTTTGGAAGCTGTAATTAATATTGCCAGCCACCACAGACTTTCCCTTAAGCCAAGCATCGGGGCATTAATGAGTGAGGATAACAAACTCCCCCTCGTCTCAGCCTGGTTCTAGGAGTCTGATTTCCTTCCGTGGGACAGAGGTTAGCAAGCTGCTGGAAGAAGGACTCACCGCAGCTTTTCTCAGTTGTTTGGGGACTAGAATGTTTTAACAAGTTTTTTGTTTTGTTTTGTTTTTTGTTTCCCTACAAAAGACCTTTGTTTTAACAAAACAAAAGAACGCTACCTACCTTGTCACTGTACAAATGTACCTTTCTGAGTCCTGCTTAGTTTCCAGAGTTATTAAAAGTTTAACATTTCCACTTTGGACATGGATATGCACACGGACACATTGTTTCCAAGTCGGTTGGATTTCTCCATATAAACAGGCCTAGTGCTCTGGGTATTTTCAGAGAGAAGAGGTACTGTACTTGGCTGATCTTGGAATGAACCCTCATAGATAGCATTCAGCAGCTTCATTTTACTTAAAACTAATAAAAACTGAACTGAAATAAAATACCACTAACAACATTATTAAAGTAAAAACTCTTGTGCTGCACCTGGCACACTCTAGGAACACCATGAATGTTCTTTGGTGAGCACAGCTCCGCAGTGTCCCTACGGTCACTGGGGTATTCATTGTATACACAGTTCTCTTACTTCAGTGACCAGCACAGCCCTCCTGTCACATTCAGGCAGAGAGACTGTCCTGCCAGCCACCCTCTGAGGCCTAGATTTCTGTTAATACATTCTGTACATTGAGTCAGTTTTTTGATGAATTTTCTGTTCCCTGATGCTTGACCAGTTTTCAGTGAGTATTACTCTAGTCTTTGGTTTTTATTATCATTTTTTAAGTCGGTGCACAAAATAATGGGTTTCATTATGATCCTTTTATACGTACTGTGGATTGTTCATATTCCCCCTTCTTAATTTCTCTTATCCTCCCCACTTTGTCTTTCCCTGCTCCTCAATAGCCCCTCCCCACTTACATGTCACATGCATGCACATGCATGTGAATTTAGGTCTGCATACTCATATGCGAGAAAACCTGTTTTGTGAGCCCCCCCCCCACCAGTACCTTCTTTTGTTTCTCATTGTTTCTTGAACAGCCACATAGTATAACATCCAATTCTCTCTCGGGGAGTATTTCAAGGGAAGAATGACAGTCACAAACATGGCTTCTAAGAGTACCTGCTGGCTCTCACAGTCCTGGGATGGTGAACTAGAGACCTGGAGTGCTTCAGTGGCATGGCTTCTGGCTTTCCTGTGACAGTTCCCACAGACTTGTATGATAGCATTCCCCATTGTAGCCAACTTACAAGAATGTAAGTAAGTGCAGGGGTGAATGGCCAGACACTGGGCTAGATATTGGCAAATCGGTCCTAAACACGGCTTCAGTGAAGGATGTTTCGTATAAAATCCTGCACTTAAAACAATGGCCTGAATGACTCTACAGTTATAGGATTCCTCATGCTGGGCGAATTTCCTCATTGTTCCTAATAAAGAGTATTTCTGTAGAAGGTCATCTTTCCAAGAATTTCATGTCACTCAAGTTTCTTCCTCTCAACACTTTGTAATTTAATGATAATTTTTAAAAACACTGTACAAGGTTCAAAACTTGGTCTCTTTTCCTGCTCCATTGCTCTGAGTCCAGCATCTAGGAACATAGCTTGGTCTCAGAGCAAGTTTCAGTGTTCAGGGTCTGGCCCACGTCCACACAGGGGTTGTCTGCTTGTGTGGCCTGAGTTTTCTGCTTGCCAAAACCCATCTGCAGACTGGGCCGTGCTCCTTGCTTTTGAGGACGACCTTCAGATCAACCCATACAGAGCTCTTAGAACTCATCCTTATTCACTGGGGATATTTAGCTGGCTAAGTGGTACAAGAATCCTTTTTAAATATCTGAATGTTAATTAAGGATAGATTGTTAAGATTATTTGACAAGAAATAATCATGGAGTTGAAAGCATGCCTGGAATTCCAAATTTTTCTGGAATGGTTAGTATTTAGAAAAATTCATCTATAATGCTAGAAGAAATGCCAGCTGGAACAAGAATTAATTTCTTTATGTTTAGCTGTATCTGGAATTGCACCATATCCCAGATATTTGAATTTTTGTGGGTCTTATGCTGTGGCTGTTGGAGGGCTGTCTGACCGATTCAGACAAAGATTCTAGCCAGTGTTCCTTCATGGGGAACAACACAGGCCAGGGCTCTCAAGAAGTGAGGCTGCTGCCTGATGAGCCTGTCCTCTTTTTTAATGATGGAAAAAGGAATGGCTTTCATGCATTCCTAGTTTTCACAGTGTCTCTTACTTGTGGGAGTTGGTTCTACCATCCGGGTCCTGGGGATCAAACTTAGGTCATCAACCTTGGTGGCAAGCACCCTTACGTGCTGAGATGTCTCACCAGCCCAGTGTGTATAAGTGTGGATTTCAGATTCTACCATGTTTTATTTGCATGGACTTAACAGGATCCAGAAGTGCTCTCCATGGCTGTGTTGATAGTGAGACACACCCCAATACCTGTTAGCATGTACTGGAGCTTCCACAGCCACTTCGTGATTTGCAAACAGCAAGACCCTTGTGGGGTATTTTCTCAGGACCTGGTGCTCAAGTTTTCCAGGCCCAATAAGGAATGGTTGATGGTGTACTTCGTTCTGAATTTAATAAGCACCTCAAAATATTGGCCACCAAGCTTAGGGGGCAAGTGTGTACAGGTGGACCACGTGTTCTCACAAGGCGATTCATGAGTCCTAATTCTGATGCTGGGGGTGAGGAGCCAGAGTGAAGAAGGAGTTGACTCGTGGGTCTCTGGAGTTTTCCTGGCTGGCTAACTTCTGGCCCGTCCACAGGCTGCAGGATGGTCCCCTAGAGTCACAAATGATGAAGGCGGAGGAGGTGCCTTGCCAGGTGCTGAAAGTCCTTCTCTTCCTATTCAACACATTGCATCAGAAAAAAAGATGACAAAAACAGGTATCATTAAGGCTGACCCTCATTTGGAATTTGTGTAAGACATAAAAGATCCCTTTACTTATCCATCCATTTGGCATTTCTGTTACTTCCCCTCCCACCATCACAAGAAATTACTTAATTACTCAGCCGTTCTAGCTGGTACACATTAAGAATTCCTGCTGTTTGCACCGGGCCCATTGCTTGAGTCTCGTCTTGGGAGCAGCCGTCTTCCCATCTCTGATATGTCTATGAAACACTGTAGTCCTTAGCATATTGGTACCCTAGAGGGCTGTTTGCAAAAATGATCACATGCGCTGTGCATTTATCTGTGAAATAATGGAAATTCTATGATTGTAATGCAATAACTTTGTGGATGGGACTAGCTAATGGTCTGTCCACTGGGAGACATGTGTGAAATGAAGAAACCTGGGTACCACCTTTCTAGGAACTCAGATTGGCCTCCACAGGCTAAGAATGGTCCTGAAATGGATTTTTCAACTTTGTTTCTCACCATAAAAACTATACATCTATCTCTAAATCTGGGCAAATCTACATGAGGGCCTGCTGGGCAAGGACTCACTCTTAACTTTTATAGAGCTGTATAGTCTAGCAGCCTCCGAGAACAAACCAGCCAGAAGGAACCCTGACACACCATAGGGCACAATGGGTGAAGGGAACCAGGCCAGATGAGATGTCCTGCCTGTCTACTGCTTCACCTCTCTTCTCTTGCTCTTGACCACTCACCCGTGTGAGGGCACTGTGACACACTCACCCCTGTGAGTTCACTGTGACACAGTCACCCCGGGTGAGGGCACGGTGACACACTCACCCCGGGTGAGGGCACGGTGACACA
>CAJQZJ010032510.1:3153074-3180544 GCA_907164525.1 Lophiomys imhausi
TGAGTTCACTGTGACACATTCACCCCGGGTGAGGGCACGGTGACACATACCTAAGCACATAGGGAGACTCTGAGGCCTGTGCTTGCTTGCCACCTAGTTCTCACAAAAATATATTCCCTATGAAGAGAATGAGGAAATCAAGCCATTTGCTAAGAGAAAAAGTAAAGTCTAGATAGTGTTTTGAATGTCTTGTTTTTCAAAGCATCTGGGATTAAAGACGGCTATCATCATTGTGAACCTCCTCTAGTCTTTGGTTTTAGAGCAACTGGCCTCAAGTTAGAAGGTTCTGTGTGGACCTGGTTCCTTGATGGTGTTTTCCCTCAGCTCCAGGTCCTTGATGCGCACATAGGTCAATACAAACTCCTAACTGGGTTTCAGAAAGCAACTTTACTGAATTATTCAAATAAGGAGGCCAAGGGGTTTCTTGATAAAAAGTCTCCAAGCTTCCTGAGGACAAAGGGTAGGTTTATGCTGGGCCTTGGGCTATTCAGGGTAGAAGGACCCAGGAACCCAGGAGGAGAGAGGGAGGCAGGACTAAGGGATTGGAGCCCCCATGCCTTCCTTGAGTGGTCCAAAGCCTTGCATGCAGAACAGTGGTTATCAAGTTTGCCTGGTCCTCAAACTGGGATCTGATGGTCAGCCTTCCCTGCTGACCATCAGATCCCAGTGTTCTGTTGGGCCTTTGTTCAGTGAGTTAACCCCACAGGGAAAGCCTGGCTTCTCAGATGTCTCAGTGTCAGGTCCTGTGATGATGTTAGTCCCTGGATTCCTCCCTCAGCTGTAAGGTGGCCAAAGCCTGCTGAGCATTAACCCCAGGGGCTTGTGGAATCTGCCTGTTTACTCTGCCAAGGGTGGAATGCCATCAAGGGCAGAGATGAAGGTGCTGGAAGTTTGGTTTAATGAGCAGAGTTCCTGCCAGGCACACAGAGCCCTGGGTTCCATCCCCAGTAGCACATACACTGAGCATTGTAGCACACCCTATAATTTCAGAGCTTGGGAGGTGATATGAAAATCTACAGTGTTACATGAATTGAATGTTCTATTTACTTCCAGCTTTGAGCACCAGAATATGTTGTTCTAGGGTGAAAAGTTCCTTGATATGCTACAGGTTTATCTTTCATCTTATATCTGGTGCCAGTTCTATCGTTCAGTATTTTAGGTGTTTAAAATTCCACTATTCATACATGCTGTTTTGTGTGTGCATGTTTTCTTTGTTGGTGTTGAGAGTTTAACCCAGTGCTCAGGAACAGCAGGCATTCTGCCCAGCCCTGGGTTTCCCCATATTTGTAATATGTAGTTTTCATAATTATATCTTAGCATTCTTCTTTCCGGTGGGTGTTGTCAGGTCTCACCTTCATTCATCAAGTACTTTAGCAGTTCTCATTGCTCGTTCGAACCTGTTGGATTGTCTTTGTTTTTTCAGTGACTTGCGAAGATAGTGCTTCAGTGTACTGCGTACATCTCAGCCAAGGGTTTCTCTTCAGTTCAAAAGCAGATATTTATGACTAGTAGGCTTTACTTGGGCTGTGTGTGTGTGTGTGTGTGTGTGTGTGTGTGTGTGTGTGAAGTGTTGCTATTTATGCATGTATGTATATCTGTGGAAGCTGGGGGCCAATCTCAGTGCTGTCCCCCAGTTGTTGTTCCCCTTGACTTTGCAGGCAGGGTCTCTTACTGGCTTGGAGCTCACCAGTATGGCGAGGCTAACTGGCCAGTGGACCACATCTAGTTTTTCATGTGGGTTCCAGGGGTCATTCCCAAGTCCTCGTTCTTGGTCAACAAGCACTTTACTGACTTATAAGCCTTGTATTCTGGAAGAATGTGAAGTTTCAAGGAACAGTGGTTTCTGAGTTCTTGGGTTGTGGTCTGATGTGATCTTATTGGGGAAGTGTGTGGGGGTTGAAAGAAGAGCACTGCTTATGAATTGTGCTGAACAGATAGTTACAGACACCCAGTGGGAAAAATTATGACCAGCTGCAGCCCCTTCCCCTTCTTTCTCTCTGCTTCCGAAAGAGCAAATTTTCAAGATTCAGTTGCTTACAGGGAGTCTGTCTGAACTGGGTATTTCCAGGTCCTTGGCCTTTTATTTAAGAGTGAAATCAAAGCCCACAAGATTTTATAGAGACAAAACTTTATTTAAAGCAAAACAATAGAAGAAAATCAGAACACAGTACAAGAGAGCGAGGTACTCAAGACCCGCAATTATTGTTTGGGATTTCCTTTTATGAGGCTCTAGGGAAAGTTTGGTTGCTAAGGGGTATAGCATGAGCAGTTTTCTGTTTTGATTGATGGATTTGGATTATGTAAGTCTTAGCCCGCTCAGCATGTTCCATTCCCACAATGCATCTGGTTTTAATCATATGCTCGCCCAATTATATGCATTGGCATAAAATGGTACATAAGGGATTTGCCTAAAAAATTCATTTGAGGATGCAGCTTTGCCTTACTGTGTAGGCTGGATCAGCCTTCCTGCTCTGATACAAGACATAAGGAGAGTGTGACTGGACAGAATCTAATTTTGGTGGTTTTTATTAAGAAGAGATGCTTATTCCAGTTTGGGGGTCGGGGGTTGGTCCTAGGCGCTAACAGGTTCCTAGTGCCTTGTTATTGAAGGACGTGGGCTGCTGAGTGCATTATTGGAGAGGGTTATGTACAGAGCCAAGAGGAGTGGGATCCCAGATGGCTATTTCGTCCCTGTCCTGCCTCAACTTCCAGGACAGTGTGTTCTCATGATTCTGGAGATGACTACCTGGCCAAGCTTGTAGGAGAGCCAGCCAGAGGCATTGCTACTGGAAAGCCACCACTGGCTCGCTGCGCTCCCGGACCTCTGCCTTTTCCTTTCCTTCTCTCCATATGGGTATCCCAGTTCACCACCGAATCATCTTTTTACTCACAAAAAAATTAGAATAATTCTAAGATAGTTTCCCTCAGAGACTGTGTTTTAAATGATGGTAGTGTGACACTTGTATTTCAAAACCAGACATCTGTGTCAACGAAATAGTGAAAATTGTAAGTAAAACATGGGATATACTGATAACAATCAGCATGTTGCATAGCTCTATTATATTTAATACAGATGTAGACAAAAGCATCTACGGAATATAGCTCATTGCTTGAGCAGTTGTCTAGCATGCACCAAGTCCTGGGATTGATTTTTTTTTTAATAAATACATTTATTTATTTGTTGCTTCAGGTTACATCTCCATCATATTGTCCTCTTTCCCCCCTTCCCAGCCCCGCCCTCCCACCCTCTACCCCCTAACCCTTCCATTCCACTCCTCTGGAGCGGAGTGCTGGGATTGATTCTTTTTTTTTTTTTTTTTTTAAAGATTTATTTATTATGTATACTGTGTTCTGTCTGCAGGTATATCTGCAGGCCAGAAGAGGGCACCAGATTTCATTATGGATGGTTGTGAGCCACCATGTGGTTGCTGGGAATTGAACTCATGACCTCTGGAAGAGCAGCCAGTGCTCTTAACCGCTGAGCCATCTCTCCAGCCCATGGGATTGATTCTTAACACCTTATAAACATGGCATTGTGGGTGCATGCTTCTAATTCCACCAGTTGGGAGGTGAAGGATCAGAAGTTTAAGGTCATCCTCTGCTACATAGTGAGTTAGAGGCCAGCCTGGGCTACGTGAAACCCTATCTCAAAAGCAAACAAAACCCAAAATACAAAATACACATACAGTCATACAGAAATCTTGGCTAGGCTGTAGTAGTAGTAGTAGTAGTAGAGGAAGCAGGCAGTAGGCAGAGGAGGTGCAGTTGTATGTCTCTTAGGTTGCTGGCTTTTCCAGGGCCCCATGGCCACTCTTGTCCCTACAGAGCCATCATGTCCTCTCCAGATACCCTGGGGTTTCCATGCTCACCTAGGCTTACTACAATACTTGCCACCTAATGATTCTCACACCCTGAGCTCCTGCTCCTGGATCCCTATGTTAGGCTTCTAGAGACTGAGGGTTCCATTGTTCCTGTGATAAAGCAGACCCTTGAAATGCCTTTGCCCTGGGGTTGTAAAACTAACCCGCCCTCTGTTGAAGCTACAGCTGGGAGCAATTTCTTATTTATATGCCTGAAGTTCATTAAATCCCTGCTCTGTTTAGCAGTCTCTCTCTAGATTTATTCAAGATTTAGATAATACATTAAAAATTGGTAGTGTGACCCCCAACCGCTTTGTGAGATTGCAGCATTAGGGAGCACAGGCCCTTTCCTCCCCTTCTCTTTATTGTCATTCCAGTCATTTCAGAATTGCCTTAGACACCTGTGGTGCTCATGGGTCATTTCTGTAGGGCTTGAGTACTCTCTGTGTGTTTGTAGCAGCAGGGGGTACCAGTAGAACCCTGTAACTAAACTATGCAGGTATGTGCAGGTACCCTTTCTTGCACAAGGACAAACATTTGGGTCATACAAGTTGCTGTCAGACTCAGACACTCCCAAGGTTATGCGCAGAAATGTGTCCCATCTCGCCTGATCCATGGCAATGCTATCCTATTTACTCTGCCGATTGCCTAATACAGCAATTGGAAGTTAAGTAAATTTGGGTCTAGAATAGTATGTTTTCCACTTGTAAATTGCTTTTTAAACTTTTTTTTTCTTTTTCTTTTCAAGTTTTTTTTTTAAAGATTTATTTTTTTTATTTTATGTATATGAATTCTCTATTTTCTTTTTTTTTAAGATTTATTTATTATGTATACAGTGTTCTGTCTGCAGGTATATCTGCAGGCCAGAAGAGGGCACCAGATTTCATTATGGATGGTTGTGAGCCACCATGTGGTTGCTGGGAATTGAACTCATGACCTTTGGAAGAGCAGCCAGTGCTCTTAACCGCTGAGCCATCTCTCCAGCCCCTTAAACTTGTTTTTAAAATTGTGTGTGTGTGTTTGTGTGTATATGTGTTTGTACGTCTGTACGTCTGTGTGTGTGTGTGTGTGTGTGTGTGTGTGTGTGTGTGTGTGTGTGTATAGACTAGGGGACACCTTTTAGGAATCAATTCTTTCCTTCCATTATGTGGGTTCTGGAAATTGAACTCAGTCCCTCAGACTTGGATAGAAGTACCTTTACCCACTGGGCCATCCTCTGACCCTTTAACTGATGTCTAAGGGAATAAGGGGTACGCAGCATGTGGACAAAGTTAAGTGTCTTATTTGTTTGTTTGTTTGCTTATTTATTTAGGTGGAGTTGGGTTGTTGAAACAAAGTTTTACTTGTGTATCCCAGGATAGCCTGGAGCTTACCCACATTGCAATCCACTAGCCTTAGTTTTCCAAGGGTGGGAGTCACAGGCAGAAATACCATGCCTGGCTTTACATTGAGTTTTTATCTCTATCAGTTCCTTGGCACTGGAGGTAAGAATAGAAAAGAGATCAGGGATTCTAATGTATAAACTGTTACAGAGGTTTTAAACCCTACATAACGAACTAATTATATTTGAATAGCTACGTGTCAAGCTGTGTCTAGTTCAATGGAAAATTTAACTTATTCTACTGCAGGATATATAAACTTTATTCTCTTTTTTAAAGATAGTCTCTCTGTTGTTTATATGTAGTAAGGATAGGAAGGGGAAAAAAGAAAAAAAAAGATAGGAAAGGGTCTCCATAATTGGCAACGAGAACCAGGGTTGATTTGAAACCTTGGTGAAGTCAGCCTGAAGTCCAGCTGCAGTTAGTGTTGTGTCTGAAAAGTGCTGTAAGAAAGAGGGGATATTCTGCAGTTCCTTACCTTGGACTTAAAAGATCGGCTTATTAGTAAGACATCTTTTGTTCATAGGTTTTCAAAAGATTTGTTTTTATAATCTGGATACTCAGTACATAGTAAAGATTTCTGTCCTGATAAAAGTTTAATATTTTTAATATATTAAATTTCTACTATGCCATTTAAAGGTCTTTACTCCTCTTCTCTCCTTCCACTTCTTATTAAAATCTTTTATGCACAGATTCATTTTATTTCCTTTAAGTTGCAATGCAGAAATGTAGATAGATTTCTACAAACCACGGCCTGACCCTGAATCACTCGTCCTAATACCACATTCACTGTTCTTAGAGACTTTCTTTTTCATTTACAGTGCTGGGGATGACACTCAAGGCCCTGTACATCATAGAAAGGATCTGTACCACCGAGCTATGGACTAAGCCTAAAGCTTTGATTTCTAAACGTAAAAGAAAGTTTTTATTTCTTTCTGAAAAGCAGGGCATATTTGACAAGCCGGGTTGTCGTTTTATCAGTCACTTTTCTCACTACCGTGGCAGAATGTTCTGACAAGAGCATCATAAGGAAGGAGCTGGGCACCCATTACAGCTGTAGGCAGGAAGAGAGGGTTGAATGTCTCAGCCCAGCTCCTTTCCTTTATGAGGTCCATAAGCCTGGCTCACGGGATGCCGCTGTCCACATTTGGGCAGCCCTTCTCACCTCAGTTGAGCCTCCCTGAGACACCCTCATAGACACAGCCCGGATCTTCCCATGCTGATTATCAGTCTACTCAGGCTGAGCAAACATGAGCTGTCTGTCACCGTCATGAGTCCTGCACTTTCTTCTCTGTTCACTTGAATTGGCCCTGCGTTTTTACACATTTCCTTCTTTATTTGGAGGATCTTCCAGGGGCCATGCAAAACTGGAGAGCCTTCTCACAAAGATGTCACACGGAAATGTCAAAACTGGAGGGAAAACATACGGTGCACATATTAAAAACCCACTCTTAATGTTTCTTGCTTTTGCTGTGCCTAAGTGTAGGTCTCTGCACCATGTTTATTGTAGGCATCTGTGGAGGCCAGTAAAGGGTGTGGGGTCCCCGGAACTGAGTTACTGGCAGTTGTGAGTCAGGTGATGTGGGTGCTGGGAATTGAACCCGGGTCCTCTGTAAGAGGAGCAAGTGCTCTTAATCTCTGAGCCATCTCTCCAGCTCCTTTCCTTTTCAGGGTTATTATACCATCTTTTACAATAGCTAATCTAGGTGCCCAGCAACAAAGGAGTGTGTAGGGAAACCGTGTACCTACATAACAGATTTTCCCCCCATCCATAAAGAAGAGCAAAGCTTTGCAGAAAAGTGTATGCTACTGGAGGTAACCATATTACGTGAGTCTCAGACAAATACCAGGCTAGTGAGGCTGCTCGGTGGGGAAAGGGTGCTTCTTGTACAAGATTGAGAGCCCAGGTCTGGATCCCAGCACTCACATTTAAACAAACAGTCCAGGCACGGGCATTCCTGCAAACCCAGTACTGTCAGGGCAGAGACAGTACTGCTGGTTTGTTGGCCGCTAGCCTATCTCCAGGATCAGTAATGGATCCCATCTGAGGAGGACTAAGGTAGAAAGAGATAACTGAGCTAAGTGCCCGAGTTTCTTATCAGGCCTCCACACATGAACTCAGTGTGTGCGTTCACACGTGTACTCCCTGTGTGTGCACCACATGCACACAGACTCCACATTTTTTTTAAAAGAAAGACAAATATCACGCATTCCCTCATTTGAGGCCCCAGGATTTTATATAGATACATAAAATTATGTATGTACAGCTGCCATGGAAACCAGCAAAACTATAGGGAAACGAAGGAGACTTATGGGAACAGGGAGGGTTGGTAGAGGATGTGATTAGAGTACATTGTATACTTCCATAAAGTGGATTTGTATAGCCTAGTAGAATGAAACATTTTTCTTTTTTAAAATATTTATTTATTACTTAGGGTTGCATCTCTATCACAGTACCCTCTTTCCACCCCTCCCAGTCCCACCCTCCCACCCTCTATCCCCTATCCCTTCCATCCCACTCCTCTGAGTGAAGTGTCCCTACATAACAGTCCCCCACCCCAGTTCAGCAGTCATATGAGGACCAAGAGCCTCCTCATACTCTGGGGCCTACATGGCAGCACCACTAGGGCAAAGTGTCTCATTAACAGGTAAAAAAGTCTATGTCCATGTTCCCTTTGGTGCATTGGTTGTAGTATCGTTATCTTGTACTATATGGCTAAAATCCGACTATAAGTGAATAGATGCCATGTGCATCCTTCTGAGTCTGGGTCAGCTCACTCAGGATGAGCTTCTCTAGTTCCATCCATTTGGCTGCAAATTGCAGGATTTTGTTGTTTCTGATAGCTGAGTAGTATTCCATTGTGTAGATGTACCACAGTTTTAAAATCCATTCTTCAGTTGAGGGACATCTGGGTTGTTTCCAATTTCTAGCTATTACAAATAAGGGTGCTATGAACATACATGAGGAAACTTCCTTGTGATTCGGTGAGGAGTCATTTGGGTATATACCCAGAAGTGGTATGGCTGGGTCTCCCTGAGGCAAAGCTATTCCAAGTTTTCTTAGATATCGCCAAACTGACCTCCATAGTGGTTGCACAAGCCTGCACTCCCACCAGCAATGGAGGAGTGTTCTCCTTTCTCCACACCCTCGCCAGCATGTGCTGTCATTTGAGCTTTTGATCTTAGCCATTCTGACAGGTGTGAGATGGAATCTCAGAGTCGTCTTGAGTTTCATTTCTCTGATGATTAAGGATGGTGAGCATTTCTTCAAGTATCTCTCAGCCATTAGGGATTCCTCCTTTGTGAATTCTCTGTTTAGCTCTGTTTCCCATTTTTTGGTTGGATTACTTGGTTTCTTGGTGTTTAATTTCTTGAGTTCTTTGTAAATTTTGGATATTAGCCCTCTGTCAGATGTGGGGTTGGTGAAGATCTTTTCCCAATCTGTAGGTTGTCATTTTGTTCAAATGTCAGTGTCTTTTGCCTTACAGAAGCTTTTCAGTTTCATGAGGTCCCATTTATTGATTGTTGGTCTTAGATCCTGAGCTGTTGGTGTTCTGTTCAGGAAGTTGTCACCTGTGCCGATGAGTTCGAGGGTTTTCCCCACTTTCTCTTCTAGTAGATTGAGTGTGACCGGGCTTATGTTAAGGTCTTTGATCCACTTGGACTTAAGTTTTGTACAAGGTGATAAGTACGGGTCTAATTTCATTCTTTTACATGTGAACATCCAGTTGGACCAGCACCATTTGTTGAAGAGGACATCAGAAGATGGAAAGATCTCTCATGCTCATGGATAGGTAGGATGAACATAATAAAAATGGCCATCCCACTAAAAGCAATATACAGATTCAATGCAATTCCTATCAAACTACCAGCACAATTCTTTATAGACCTGGAAAAAGCAACTCTCAACTTCAATGGACTAACAAAAAAACCAGAATAGCTAAATCAATCCTGTACAATAAAAAAACATCTGGAGGTATCACCATCCCAGATTTCAAGCTGTACTATAGAGCAATAGTAATAAAAACAGCATGGTACTGGTATAGAAACAGACCAGTGGATCAGTGGAATCAAATTGAAGACCCAGAAATGAACCCACACACCTATGGTCACTTAATTTTTGACAAAGAAGCCAAAACCGTACAATGGAAAAAGGACAGCATCTTCAACAAATGGTGCTGGTCCAACTGGATGTCCACATGTAAAAGAAACATTTTTTTCTTTTAAATCCCATTTTCTTTACATTGTCTTCCCCTGCCTTCAGAAGGAATTGTTGAGTGGAGTACAACTCGTCTGTGGCCGGTCCCCCATCCCCTATTCTAGAGATTTCTTTGCTTCTTACAGGGTTCCAGGAAGGGAACAAGGAAGATCAGATACCGTTGGCTGTGTGTGCATGTAGTGGGATGGATGACTTAAAACACAAGCCGAAGAGTTCATTTTACACAGGAGTGACTATATGCACTTTTATTGAAAACTTCTAGTAGCTGGAAATAGGAGCTAAAAAGTAATTGTCATTAAATTAAGTGTGAATTGTAAGGCATTCCAAAGACAAATTGATGCACCTATTCTGTGTCCTCTGAGTAGTGCTCTTCGATTGAACAGAAACTTTCCACTAACAGAATGTGTGTTCTGTGCTCTGACTGCCCCCAGGGCTTGCAAGTGACAAAGTAGTAAACCTTTCCTTTGCTCTATCTGAGGTTCAAAAAGAAGCTATTATTTGAGTTCTGGGGAGAGGCATAAGTCATAATTGTAAGCTCTAATAAATGTAAATCCATGAAAAATGTTTGGCTTTAAATTGCTGAGAAGCCTAGGCTTGTAAAACCTCACAGCTGTCTTCCTCTGTGGAGCTCAGGGCATGTAAGAATTATCCGTCTTTTTAACAGGGAGATTTCTACACCTTCCACAAGTCTCTGTTCTCATGATAGCTAGCTAGGGAACAGTATGGAGTCTTGAGTAGCAGATATGAATTCCTCCATGGATACTACGACATTGGATAACACTCAGACTAACCATGGCCAGGTATCCACTCTGTCAGTGGTTTTGAGCTATTCCTTTGAATTAGTATGCTCCTGTTCTGTTATTATAATTCATCCATTGTTTTATATACCTAGTATGATGCAGTCCTCCAGAAATGTTGGTTGGATTTAAGCAGTCCTACAATAGGAACTTTGAGCGTAAGATTCGTGGTATCTGTGTGTTTATATGTTCAAGGGTCTAGGGTCAATTCCAGCACCACCACAAAACAAACAAACAAACAAACAACAAACACACCCTTTAAATGAACATGTATTTATGTGTGTGAATGCATACATAGACATAGACTCTGGTGCATGTTTAGACTTATTATTAAGTGATTTCAGCATATTATATTTGAATGCTAGTAGTATGAACTTCTGTCATGCGATCTTAGCTTCCTCCTCTGTTAGTTCCTTCGATGGTTCTATCTTTTATTACTCCTGTCCTTCCGATCTCAGAGTGCTTGTGCCTCCGGTCCGCACTGATAACACCGGGTGTCTTCCTCTCAGTTCACTCCTTAAAAAAAAAAAACAAAAAAACAAAAAAACTGCCATTGTTGTTCTTTCTGTGCATGTTTGCATCTGAAGGGTCTGAACAATCTGGCTCTGGATGGATTTGCAATGGTTGTTTTCCTGAGTGAGGATGCATCAAGCAGAGCAAGAGCTGTGTCCCGGGATCCTTGGACACTAGTCACTGTTCAGTCAGTCTCTGTGTCACGCTGGTCCAGTTCTTAATCCCTTTCTTGCTTTTAAAATAACTAGTGTGTGTGTGTGTGTGTGTGTGTGTGTGTGTGTGTGTGTGTGTGTGTGACAGGGAGAGAGAGAGAGGAGAGAGGGGGGGGGAGAGCGCTCGAGCACTGCCCCCTTTGTTTCTACCTTAGGGCCTTACTCTTCCTTTCCTCTCTGCTGAGATTTCTCTTCCACTAGATTTCTGACCTTGATGTTAGAGCAGCTCTTCTGGGATTCACAAACCATTGAAAACATCATCCTTATGTTGTCGTTACTTTGTAACATACAATCTAAGGCTTTAGTATTGTAACATGAGCGCAGGAGAGCAGGTTGTTTCTGTGTCTCACTGAGGTACTCCATCCATGTGTGTGGAACCAGGTTTAATGAGTGATTGACACTCATTGCTGAACGGAGAATGACAGACAGACCCTCAGCCTTTCTCCTTGTGTCTCTTTTCCCTGGCCCACCCCATTCATAGTTAAGGAAAAATAGAAATAGAAATCATATTTGATTATTAAAGACACTTCCTGAGGGCTATATGATGCAGAAACTTAGGCACACTAAAGCAAACATACATTTATTTATTTATTTATGGAAGAGGCTGAAGATGTGAAAATAGGTATTCTATTTCAGAAGGAAGATGGCAACTTTGGAGTATGGTAGAATGAGTTGCAGGGGCTTGGGAAAGCTGGTGCTTGGGACTAGGAGCTCTAGTTGGGGACATAATGGCTTGGAAGACTTTCTCTTCTCTTGTTACTGCCTGACCCCTGTCCATCCAGACCCCTCTAGTCCTGACACAATAGTTTTATGATGTGGATTAGGTCGGTGACGTCAGAGGTGTAGTGTACGTTTAATAAGTAGCCATAACAGAGACAAGAAATTCTATTATTATTGTTGTTTTATATATTTTGTTGTTTTCCCAAACTTTTCTCCACCTGCCCCTGTTGCAGATGCTCCTGGGAGAGCTGGGCTGGATGATATCTGCTCTCATATGTTTTAAAGAGCAGATTCTGCATAAGAAGTTAACCAAAGGTACTCGCTATAGTCTTTGGGCATGTCCATCTACTGCACCTGCCCTTAGGAACCATAATTTTTTATATAATTCTCCTTTGCAAGCCAGGCAGGGTGTCCTCAACCTGATTTTTTTTGTTTTGTTTTTTCAAGACAGGGTTTCTCTGTGTATTTCTCTGTGTAACAGGCCTGGCTGTCCTGGACTCATTCTGTAGACCAGGCTGGCCTTGAACTCACAGAGATCTGCCTGCCTCTGCTTCCCGAGTGCTGGGACTAAAGGCGTGCGCCACCACGCCCGGCTCTCAACCTGATTCCTGATGGATATCAGTCCTTAGCTTGTTGAAGGAAAGCAGCAGCCCCTGAGTAGCCTCTCCTCCCACAAACACAAAAGGGAAAAGCTGAGCTCCCAGCTCCTCCCCCCATCCCCAATTTAAAAATAATAAGCAGAATTGCAGTGAATTGATGAAATTGGATTATGTCTGTTACCCCTTCAAATAAGTGCCAGTGTATTTCTCTGCCTTTTTTTTTTTCCTAAAGGGGGAAAATTAGAAACAAGAGTAAAACAAAAAAGCCAGGCAGCAAACACCACGTACATCCCATAAAGCAAATAGGTGAGAAGCCACACTGGGCTTGTCATAGTTCCTAGGATTTATTGAGCGAGAACCCGAGTCCTGTTCTTCCTTTGCCTTCGGTTTTCAGTTAGATTTGCAGAGTGATTAGTGAATAACCTCAGAAGCCACACTTGGAAGCACCCCTGGCTAGCAGGACTCGTGCTGTTTGTAGTGACTGACTCACTAGACAAAGGACTGAAGTCACCTTTCTTGCAAGGTCTAATTGGACTCATGTACATCAGCACCCATGAGAGTGGCCATTGGCATTTATGAAATGGTTCTGGCTGATGGCGGACAATGTATTCAGAATGTAACAGAAACAGGGCAGCCAGTGTTAGACTGCTCTCTCTCTCTGTCTCCCTCTCTTTCACAGTTATACTAGGAATGCAAGTTTTTGCCACCTGAGTGGTTAAATGGGTACCACCGGTAGAAAGCCTCTCGTGCACTCTTCAGGTGACCTGCCATCCTCCTACTTCCGTTTGTCTTGAAAACTCTGTTCTGTGTAGTAACCACATAGGGATCATGAGTAAACACAGCGATGTATATTAGGTCTGCATGTAGAGACAGTTGAAGCATCCTCTTCAATTGCTTAACCTTATTTTCTGAGACAGGGCTTCTTACTGCACCTAAAGCTCTCCAGCTTCCTCACCTGGCTGACCAGCAGAGCTCAGGGATTCTCCTGTTCACCTTCGAGCTGTGGGACTCGAGCTGTGCACCCATGCCTGGCTTTTTCGTGGTGTTGGGGATCTGAACTCAGGTCCTCAAGCTTCTGTGTGCAACACTTGGCCCTTTGAGTCTTCATCCCAGTTGGAGAATTTTAAAAGTGACTCTTGATGTCCCTCTTTCCCCCCATCACCAGTGGATCTGTGGTTAGATGTTCACAGAGACAGAAAGAAACTTTATGTCCTTTAATGTGTCTTATAAGTATATTAGTTCTGTTACGGTTGCCATAACAAAGTACCACAACGAGTCGAGATACCTAAGGTCAAGGTGCTGGCAGCCTTTGGTTCCTTTGCAGTCCGACGTTTCAGCTTGAAAATGGCTACATCCCTCTTTCATATTCTTGGATTCTTGGTAAATCTCTGTGACATTTCCTCAAGAATACCTTAGTGTTATGAAAGTTACAAAACCCTGAAGTCTGAATGAGAGGGATTGTGTGTGCCCAGCCTCTTCAGAAGTCACCCTACCCTCCATGGCCACCTTGTTGTTCTTCTCATAGATTCGTCATCTCAGGGTTCCCAGAGTTCTTGGGGAAAAAGATGCCAGAGATAGAAAAACTCATGATGCAGATATAGCTGGTTGTTCTTAAAAAGAAAAATTACCATCTAGCTGGTTTAATTTCAGTTCCTAATAGACAAATGAAATAAACATTAACAGGAACACATACATGTAAGATAATGGAGGAGGACAAAAGGCTGGCGAGCAGCAATCATCACTCGGAAACCTGATTGCCGTCCTCGATCGCTGTCTGGAATTACTTCATTAAAGAAAAAAGACTGCCGCCGGTAGATATAATAATTTTGAGGAAGCAAAATTTTTGAAATCTTGTGTGCTAAATTAACTGAATTGTACAAAGCAAGGATAAGTGTGTAATAAATTGTCCAAGATGTATGATTACTGAAAACAGACAAAATTGAGAGGAATCACAGAGTAATATGTACATTTTCTTTAGTAACCTGGGAGAATTAGGGAGGCGGTAGGCAGTATATTAGTGGAATCTCCAGACAGCGGTGAATGGAGTGTGCTCTTTGTTTTTAAGCATGTTAGTGATAATGGAGTCATGGGACCACGCATGCAATAGTATATAATAGAAAGATGGAAAAGGTTATCTTATGAGAACAGATTGATGTTGTCTGGGGAGAAGTAATAATGCTGGGATCAATGAGGGAAACAGCTGATGATCAGGAGATGTTTTCCAGAAATGGGGCTCTGATGACAGTTGATTATTTTGCATATATACCGACTATTGAGGGCAGCTAGCTTGAAGTTCTCTAGCCTCAATGATGAAAAAATACCATGCAGTTGTTTTGGTGCATTGCACGTTTTGTCTGATCAATTTCACCCAATTATCAGCCATAATTAGGTGATATTAAGATTGAACAAACCGGGGGCTGGAGAGATGGCTCAGAGGTTAAGAACACTGACTGTTCTTCCAAAGGTCCTGAGTTCAATTCCCAGCAACCACATGGTGGCTCACAACCATCTACATTGAGATCTGGTGCCCTCTTCTGGAGTGAATGTGTACATGCTGGCAGAACACTGTATACACAATAAATAAATAATCTTAAAAAAAAAAGATTGAACAAACCATGAACTTCCTCTGCTATGGACCTTTCTATAGCTGGTCTTTGCTAGTTTGTGGGTCGTTCTTGTTCCCACCCTTTATCCTCTCCAGTTTCACCCCCTATCACTAGGTAGGAGAGAAAAAAAGGATAGAGGAGAGAGAGAGAGAGAGAGAGAGAGAGAGAGAGAGAGAGAGAGAGATCCTTGAATCTAATTTCTTTCTTCTTGTTTCTTCTTTGAGCATGACTACTAACAAACTTCATCCAACCCCCTCTGAAAGACACCAACCACCAATCCTGCCTCTCAGGGCTCTAGCATTTATATGCCCTCTGAAAAGTCCCCAGAATTCCAAATGTCGCACAATCACAGAAACTATCTGCACCTGGCAAAACCACGAGCACGAGGCAGATCATCGTCAACTGCTGTGGATAGTCTGATGCAGCCCCATATCCCTACACCTGGAATTAAAACGAAAACATATTCTTATAATATTTTTGTGTTTTTAAAAGAAACCTAAATTCCAGAATTTTCACTACACCTTTCCAACAGAGAAAGAAATATTTTAAAAAGAAAGAATTAAAGAAAAAGGCACATTGTAGATCAGTGAAACCTGGCCAAGTCAGATGTTTCGGTTCATGTGACCATTTTGGCCGCTGGGTGTGCGACTGACCCCAGGTGCGTAAGAAGGGCATTGGCCTTAGAGTCCAGAGGATATCGTCAGTGTACTTCCTTCATGCTAGGAAGAAGCAGTTAGGGTCGTGCATACCTTCATAAAAAAGGTACGGCTTCAACTTCCAAGCTGTAATGATGGGGCACCCTTTGGTTAAGGGTCAACTGCTCTGTCTGGTTCTGACCACTGTGGTAGTTTGAATGTAACTGGCCCCCATAGGCCCAGAGGACCCAGCACTATTAGAAGATGTGGCCTTGCTGGAGTCTGCCACTGTGGGGGTGGGCTTTGAAGCCTCATATATTCAAGCAATGCCCCATGTGGCACACACTCTCCTGCTGCCTGCGGATCTAGCTGTAGGACCCACTCTTGGCTCCTTCTCCAGCACCATGTCTGCCTGTGTGCTGCCACACTTCCCACCATGACGATAATGGACTAACCCTCTGAACTTGTAAGGAAGCTCTTACGAAATGTTTTCCTTTCTGAGAGTTGCTGTGGTCATGGTGTCTCTTTACAGCAATAAAACCCAACCTAAGACAACTGTGCAAATAATAAGCTCAGGAACACATGTTGGGTATCTTCATAGCTTCACATTCTTGTATTCTGGGTAGGTTTTGCAATATGAATGATAAAAGAATTTGCTGCACTAAATTATTTATATATATCCAGGTGCTAGTAAGCAAAATATTTATGTTATGACATTATTGATATAATATTAAATAGTTAGAAATAAAAGAATTAAAATTAGAGCCTACTTTGTGTTGATTTTATTTTCAAAGAAAAAATGTTAATTTGTAAAGAAAGTATTTGGAATATTTGGAAAATTAAAATGATCTTGCTCATGATAGAGAAAACAGCCCATTTTCCTGTCCTAATTATTTTTGGATGAAATCAACACAAAATCATTTGTATTGCATGTGCCTACAAAATAGGTTCATAGGCATTTTCATATTTCATTTGTGTGGAGACCTCTGGAAGATAAGATTTCCTAATTATGTTCTTTTAATGTCTATTTCTTAACTGTCAAAGTTGATGGATTGGGTCTTATCAATTTAGAAGGCCATGCTGATCAACTGTTGGATAGAACATTTCAGAAGGCGGGGATAAAGAGTATTCAGAGGCCAGAGTAGCAAAAGGTACACTGGACATGTCTGAGTGGTAATTTCACCTGTTTTTCTGAAGACAGAAAATCAGGACCAAGAGATAACAAAGGAAGTTGGGTATCCCTGGTCCTGTTACTTCCAGTAGCAGCTTCCACGCTATTTGGAGAACAGAGCAACTCTGTGTTTTCTTCTCCCTGATGCTTTACTGTCTTATGCGTAATGGTTTGAACTTCATCCATCGCAGGCTGTGCGCACCTTTCCTGTCATACTTAATGATCTGTGTGGGAATCTTGGTGCAGCATTTACTCTGTTACTTGGGATGGTACTACGTCACAGACCAGTCTCAATGTCTGTCCTGCTGTTGTCCCCTTTTAGTGTCCCCCTCATGGTCCAAGGTGTCTCCTCAGGTTCAGCCATAATGTTTATGTGCCTGGAAGCAGAAGGGGAGGACAGGAAGAGGCCATCAGTGGATTGCCACGTAGCATGTCAGCTCTTACCTCGCTCTACTTAGAGCTGATGTGGAAACACCGGCTGCAAGGTGGTGCTTGGTGTGCCTGTCAGTCTTTTCAGAGTGGTCAAGTATGAAGATGTGGTCTTTGGAATGGATCCGTCTTACATGTGCACGCATGCATGTAGATTTGCGCTTGAGTGTGTCGTGCATGCACACCAACACACTACTTAATTCACTTAGATAAGTGGATACGAGGTAGTGGAGAGAATATTTGTTTTTACAAATCATTTTTGAGCTAGTAATCCTATGTTAGGTTCTGTTTCGCTTCTAAGCTCAGCTCTGCACCTTCTTCAGGGTCTTCAAGGAGAAATGCAAGCAGCTTCCCATTGGAGTGTTGTCTGCAAAACAATGGAAAAATTCCAATTCACCATTTTGTTAAGTGTCTAGTGGTTTTAGAGAATGGAAGAACATTCTAGTGATGGCGTTAAGAAAGTCATCTTTTTTTTTTTTTCAAATGTTATCCGGAACAGCAAAGGACAATATGTTTTATAGTACAACTTTTAAGATGACTGAATTGGCAATAAATTCACATAATGAAAATTCCAGCAAGTCTTTATATTCTACTTGGGAATTCCTTGGTTCTTGGTGTAAATTTTTAAACAGTTGATAACAGATTTCTTTTCTTTTTGTTCCTTCGATTTCAAGCTTAATGTGAAAATAGCTTGCTGTGATATGAAGGATGTGGTTTGTTAGCCCGTGAGCCAGCTCATGCGAGCCTCAGTTACCAGGGAGATGCTAAATAGCAGCTCTGGGCAGCGGAAGGGTGACCTTTGATATTGTTACTGTGACATCATGCTTCTTACTCAAAACCAGCCAGCCATATCCTCACTGGCACTGTGTGGCAAGTTCTGGCTTCCCAAAGTGCATGACGTAAACACAGAGAGAGAATAGACAGAGACAGAGGCAGGCACTGTGTTTTCGTCCATGTGTGTTTGCTGCTGTGGGTCCCACAGAGGGACCTGCACCTTCTGAGCAAATGCTATACACTGAGTTATATCCTAGCCCATAATCCTCCTTTTGTACAAGCAGATCTCTTACATTTTACATTGTTAACCAGTTTATATTTCCTCCTCTGCTAGCACCTCTCCCCAGTAAGTAATATTAATTCAGTCTGAAATGATTTGCAAGTCAAAAACATCAAACTAAGGGTGGAGGATGTAGCTCCCTTGATAGAGTGCTTGCCTAACCCCCAGCCGTGTGTAAACTGCATGTGGTGGTGCACACCTGTAATCCCAGCACTGGAGAGGTGGAGGCAGAACGACCAGAACTTCAACGTACCCTTTGCTACATAGTAAGTATGAGTCTATCCTGGGCTATGTGAGGCTCTGTCTCAGAAGAATTTCATTCACATAAACATCTGGCTGGTGTGCTATTTGAGGGACTGGTGATAGTACCACTTTAGAAGTATAGGGAATAGGTACTTCCTCAGACACTGGCTCATAGTTGAGGAGTTCCTACCCCTCCTGTGAGTTGGGAAGGGTAGACTGTTTAGACAGATAGACTGGCTCCACAACTTCTGTTTTGACTGACCACATCCAGCCCTTACATGGTAAACAAGCTGATAGATCTTACCTGTCCGCTGTCAGGGTTCTCACTAAACCTGAAACTTAACTATTCAGCTAGACTAGCTGGCCAGAAAAGCCTGGGATCCTCCTGCCTCTGCTTCCACAGTGCTAGGGTTAGAGGCTCCAGCCATCTTGTGTAGCTCTTATATGTGGGCTGAGGAGCTGAACTCAGATCATTTGGCTTGAGAAAAATGGCGTAATTTAAGAGTTCTGTAAAGAAATGAAGATATACCTAGTATTGGATATGTTATTATGGATTATTTATTAAAAATTTTTGTGGAATTGCCCATAATACAGAAGTGTTTATATATAATTGCTGTGCTTTAGATACAACTGATATTCTTTTATTCTTCTTGAGATTAAAACAATTGAAGCTAAGCTCATTTTCTCCTCATATCTTCCTGCTCCCTGTCCCCTTGCTCTATTTTGTCCCTGTAGGCAGCTTTACACCTGCTTTCATGTCATGTATGCATTGCACACACAGATACAGACAGATGCACACATACATACACAAAACCTAGGAATATAATTATCTCCAGTTACATCATTTTCTTGTTGAGATATACTTGTAGAACAATAGTTGGAGTTTTTTAAGTATTCTCTTATTCTACCCCTTCCCTCTTCTGTGTGTGTGTGTGTGTGTGTGTGTGTGTGTGTGTGTGTGTGTGTCTGTAGTATAAATGACTATGTGGCTTTTGCACCTGTATGCGTGGAGGCCAAAGGCTGACTTTGTGAGTCTTCCACTGTCATTCTCAAACTTAGCCTTTTGAGACCAGGTCTCTCACTGAACCCAGAGTTTGGCTGACTGGCTGGCCAGTGAACTCAGTGTCCTCCTGAATCCTCCCCTGCAATGTGGGGTTACAGACACATGCCATTGCACCTGTTTTTAATTGGGTGCTAGATTTCCGAACTTAAGCCCTTCTGCTGAGTAGTGGGCACTGTGTGGTTGAGCCATCTCTCCAGGTCCAGGTACTCTGTTTCTAAAAATTTCATTGTAGTATCCCTTCGCATGTTGAATAAGTTCCTCCCCTCCACAGAGAGCATGAAGCTCTGATTTTAAACCTAAGGACAGAGCACACATTCCCCCCCACCCCCCGATGAGTCCCGTGCTGGTTTATTGGGAGGTTGTTTTCATTTCATTTTCCAGACAAGAGAAGAAGAGCGCTGCTCATCTGGGCCCAGTGTGGAGAGAGCACTTTGCCCAGAGCAGGAGGGGGGACGGTTGCTCCGTTGCTCACTTGCTGCTCTGTGCTGTTCTGCAGCGAGCTGGCTGCTGACACGCGCTTGTAGCTCCGCCTCAGCTTCTCAGAGAGCTTTCTCCATACAGCCCCTGCCAGGGCCCTTGGACAGAGATACCAACGTAAGAATGTCCTCAGTGTAAATGTTCTCCAGAGGATTAAGCAAATTCCACAGCAAGTTGGTGGATGTATTTGGAAAGCACTCCACGCTGCAGTAATTTCCAGAACACGCACACACGCACACATGCGCGCGCACACGCGCACACACACATCATTTGCTAAACTATCTGTACAGATGTGTTAATGAGCACACTGACTGGAGTGGACAGCCACAGAGTCTGCTCGTGTTGGGTTTTCTATTTGACCTGAGTACTAATGTTTAATTATAGTTTATTTTCAGCTCTAAGCCATTCCCACTTTCCCCACAAGGTCTGTACTGAACTGCTCCTTCTTTCTTCATCATTAGTATTCCGGACTCTGTCGTCCTGCAGTTCAAACTCTTTCCCTTGGGGAAGATGATGGAACAAGGTTGCTTAGAAACAGTTGGCCACATGCTCACGGGGAATTATCAACGTCTTCCACACGTTTCTCTCTGCATGTGTGGAGAAAACTGACTTTGCTGCTGACAACAGTTAATTGATTGCAGATTGTTTTAAGTGGGAATGCAAGGCTGAGGGTATACTTCTTTTCATAGTTATGCGTTAGACACAGAGAGAACTATGTGGTGACACATTCCACAGAGACTGAAACGAGCACGCAGCAGCTAGGTCTGCATCAGTGTGTTTTAGTATGCTGATCTTGACTCTGGTCAGCTCACAGGATCATCTTTGGCTTCTCAAGACTATTTCTGTAGGGTTTATTTGGTACCCAGTGAATTCCCATAGCCACGTCCTTGAGTGGGGTTCTGGCTGGTGCATTCTGTGGGCGACCCCCTTGATTAGGGGCTGGCTCAGGAACGGAGTGAAAACCAGCAATCATCTGGTTGTTGATTTATCGTTTATAAGGTCCAGAAAAACCGTTCTTCTTTTCCTCATTATTTTGTTTGAGTTAGGTTAGTTAATTTAGTTAGTTAGGTTAGTTAGTTAGTTAGTTAAGCAGAAGGCTGCTTCAGCCTTCCAAGAGCTGCTGTTTTATATTCGCCTCATCATGTACTGCTTTTCCTCCCATTCTCATTAAATAGTTCATTTTAAATATTTTTGCCCCAACTTTTAATAAAACGAATGTAATGTGTAGCTATGGGTGAATTAATTTGATTTGAATTAATTTTTAAAGATTCTTTGATTGGACTGTCAACAGTCCTTAAAGACAAAAGCAAATGAGTAAAACTGATTCCACAAAAGCTCATTCCATCCACGGAGTGAGCATGCTGTGTCCAGGACTGGCAGGCTGGATCCAGAGTTACCGCTCTCTCTCTATTTAGGTTTTCAGTGAAAGCATAGTGCTGAAGAAAAACAGTAAGGTCTTCCCCTAATGATGATTGATATGCTAAGGTTTTAACAGCCAATGGGGACTTGATGTTGAAATCTCAGCTTCCTTTAAATAAGGTCTTTTAAAAATTACTGCATATTTTTTCAATTACAGTCATTTCATTTCTGTGTAATGTTATACATTTTAGTCTCATAAAATAAATAGTGTGCAGTTTGCAATCTGATCTGAGATGCATGTGCGAGTCATCATAATTTTGTTTTAATTTCTTTTGACACGTTTATTACAGATTTTTTATATTTATTTTGTTTTTATTTTATGAGTGTGAGTATTTTCATGGATATATGTGCACCATGTGTATACAGTGACCTTGGAGGCTGAGGACCTCTGGAAATGGAGTTACAGATTTGAACTACTAACTGGGAACTGGGAACTGAACCTGGGTCCTCAGCAAGAGCAGTAAATGTTCCTAACTGCTTAGCCATCTCCACAGTTGCCCCTTTAAAGATGGGATCTCACTTTAAAATCCAGTTGATCTTTCTTGACAACCAGAAACTTGTGATTCTGCTGCTTTGTAGTCCTAAATGCTGGGTTATGGTAAGTACCACCTCACCTGGTTTGATATACATCCAATCTACCTTTTCCATTCTGAGTGTCTTCCCACGTTGAGTCCTGTGGAATCCTTTCTTTTTAGGGTCCCAAACTACAACTCTTTGAACATGTAACCTACCGCCAAATATAGTCCATGAGCAGAATTCAAAAGGACCTTAATTGTATTAGCATTTATTTTAATAATCTGTAATGCTAGCTAAAGGATACATTATAGCATAGGCGAATTAGCTAGTAGAAGATAAATGCAAAGGATATAATAACTCACTTAATGAAGCCATCTCTGTGCTAAATCAAATCTCTTCACCTTGTTGGAATACTACCTGTCGGTAACTTGAGTTAGAAACATTGTTGAGGTTGACATTGTGAGTTCCTCCTAAGTCGTGCTTGAAATTCTTGACATGAAGTACAGAACCAATTTGAATCTTTAATGCACTAGAATACTAGCAAGTTCTGCACTGGCGGCCCCCCCCCCATGTTAGGAAAGCGAGAAAATGCTAAGCAACCTCGTTAGGAAATAAATCATGGGATCATTTGTGTTCTGCCTTACTTTATCCGACAATTTTACTATCATTAATTTAAAAGGGGACTTCATTTTCAAATGTGTGTGTGCGAGCGCATGTGTAGAGTGTATGTTGTGTGTTTGTGTGTTTATGTGGTGTGTTGTGTATGAATACAGGTGTTTGCAGAGGCTAAAGGCGTCAGATTACCTCCTTGTCCCCAGATCTGGAGTACAGGCAATTGTGGGCTGTGTGATTTTGGTACTGGGATGTAAAATTGGGTTCTCTAGAAGTACAGACCTGGCTCTTGGCTGCTGAGCCATCTCCCCAGTCCCATTATCATTGACCTTAAAAAATTAATTACATGTATGTATGTATGTATGTATGTATGTATGTATGTACATATGTGTGTTCCATAGTACACATGTGGAAGTCAGAGGACAACTTGCAGGAGTCAGTTCTCTCCCTTCTGCCATATGGGATCAAATTCGGGTCATAATGCTTGAAAGCAGGCACCTTTACCTGCTGAGCCATTTTGCTGGCCTGTCATTTACTTTTAAAAACAGAAATAGTAGAGCCGGGCGGTGGTGGCGCACGCCTTTAATCCCAGCACTTGGGAGGCAGAGGCAGGTGGATCTTTGTGAGTTCGAGGCCAGCCTGGTCTACAAAGTGAGTCCAGGACAGCCAGGGCTACACAGAGAAACCCTGTCTCGAAAAACCAAAAAAAAAAAACAAAAAACAAAAACAAAAAAAACCCAAAAAACAGAAATAGTAGTTACATTTGAATTGTGTACTTTTTTGTAAAGGGAAAAATTATCCATTTATAGGTAAGGTAAAAGCTGAGGCTGACAAAGCATGGTAAAATGAGATGTTGGTCCATCTGAGCGTAACTCAGCTTCCTCCTGCTAATTCATCCAAACTCAAGGTGTTGTTTTCAAGTCATGTGTTTACTAAGAATTTATTAGCTCTGTTGCTAAAGTCATTGCTTCTTTTTTTTTTGGTTTTTTGAGACAGGGTTTCTCTGTGTAGCTCTGGCTGTCCTAGACTCACTTTGTAGACCAGGCTGGCCTCGAACTCACAGAGATCCGCCTACCTCTGCCTCCCAAGTGCTGGGATTAAAGGCGTGCGCCACCAACGCCCGGCTGTCATTGCTTCTTTTACTTGGAGCATTCAGTAGCATTTCTAAGATAGGGAAAAAATGTGGAAAACATTTATAGTTAGTGGTAGTTCATTAATTCATTGCTCAAAATGTTAATATTTGTCATAATTTGGAGGGCTTTTCTTTCTTTGTAGAAATTCTGTTGCTTGGATGGCCTGAGAGCACATATCTTCTTACCAGCTAGAACCCAATGGGGTTTGCTTATATTCTTTTGCTAACCTAGACTCCTACCTCACTTTTCCTAATATTTAAAAAAAACTAATATTCTTAATTTCCAAATTGCTAACCTTGTCTAAGTGAAACACATCACAGGACAACTAAATACAAAACCCTACATTTAAATGAGGAAGTAATTTCAGAAGCCAGTGTTCCAAAGCCTGACTTGTTAGTTTAATCTCAGTGAGGCCAATTGCATTCTTAATTGGATCAGTCCTTGCTTTCCTCAAAGTTCACATTCCATCTGCTCCTTGGGCTTATTATTCTTTGGTGTGTCATTTGCTTTATTTCCCAGATGCATAACATTTTATTTTTGTGACTTAGAATTATTGTAGTTTTACAATCATATGCTGAAGGAGAAGCCTGCGACTGCTCATGTTTTATGGTGGATGATATACAAAGCTTAATCCTGATTCACTGGCTTGTAAAACCCAAATAAATTATATATGAAAACTATTTAAAACAGTGCTTGCCCTCTGCCAGGCTCAAAAGTTAACATGCTATCATCATTATTATCACCATTGTCCCATTAATAGCATGCACGCACACACACACACGCACACACACACGTATTCAAAATTTGAAATTATCACTTAATTACAACATTTTTTTTTGTTTCTCTTTCCTCCCTCTAAACCCCCACATATACTGCTCTCTGCTCTCCTTCAAATTCATGGCCTCTTAAAAAAAACCTAGTTGTTTAAAATTGTTATTGCATGCACATATGTATTTATATGTGCATGTGTATTCCTAAATATAACTGTTCACTCTGTGTAGTGCTACCTGTATATATGTTTTCAGGGCTTGCCATGTGGCACTGGATAACATATTGGTTTGCATTCCTCTAGGGAAGGCCACCTCCTGCTCCCATCTTTTCTCAAGTGCCTTTTGTGTAGGGCTGAGGTCTTAAGAACTTTTTTCCATCCATATTGGCATCATCCTCATTCAGCTTACATTTGGGCAGCCGTATTGGTGAGTCGTTTTGAGTGTAGCTCCTCATATAACTAGGAGAGACAGTCTCACAGCAAACTCCCCGATCCTCTGGCTCTTACAGTCTTTCTGCCCCTTCTTCCATGGTTTTCCCCTGGGCCTTTGGCTCCAGAGCATGTTGTACATATGTCCAGTGGGACTGCATGGTACAGCTCTGCATTTTGATCAGTTGTTGGGGTCTTTGACTCTTGTGAAGAAAAGTTTCCTTGTTGAGAGGTGAAGACTATGCCCCCGTATCATCAATATTAATCAGTGTTCTTCTCCCAGTTACTAATTTTATTATGTAAAGTGTAAAATCTTTGCCTTAATTTTGTTGGTGATCGTATTTCATTTTAATGTTGACATGTCTTACTCTATTCCTCATGGTCATTTTTATGTTTCTTCTGATTAAGACATTTGGTACTTTTGTCCTATGGCTCTTGTACTGAGGTGTGGGTACTTTGGAGTTCCTCTGAACCCCTGTAAATGTTCCTGAGGTAATGGCTATCTTGTCTTGGTAATCACATTCACATACTTGGTCCCTCCCCTCCCATCCTCTCTAGAATGTGCAGTGTACTTTTTTAGAGTTTACTACTGCCTGACTGAGAGTGTGTGAACAACAATATATGCCTGTGAATTCTTGTGTATCACAGCTTTCTGTTTCATTTCCTCCAGTGGTATTAGGATTCCTTAGGGTCAAGATTCCTAAGCCCTCTAAGCTTGGGTCTGAACTGGAAAGGGGTGAGCCCTTCATGCTCGCTACTCCAGGCTGTGGAGCTTTTCAACTGTTTGCTGGATAAAAAATGAAAAAATCTAGTTGGGTGTGGTGCAAACCGTTTGTTAGCCCAGCACTTGGGAAGGAGGGAAGAGATGGAGAAACCCAGACTAGTCTGGCTTACATCGTGAAATCCATTCAAAGAAAAAAAAAAAACCCTTAATTTTTGCTACCTTTTGTTCAACTAAAGGATGGATCAGCATTTTAGAATTTAAAGAGGGGGATCATTATTGTTCATGATTTCACACAGACCTAAGTCTCCTTCACAATTTGAGGTTTATTGATTCTCCACTGAACTTTACATAGGAACAAATCTGTCAGTTACATCATCTTTTCCCGTCTAGTCTTCACACCCCACCTTCAGTACTAAGGAAAAGACTGGGCTTAGTACTGCTACAGTCCAACATCTTTGCTGAGCTTCTGAACACGTGACTCAGTCATTACGAGCACTTGTTCTTCTTTCAGAAGACCCAGCTTCAGTTTCAGTTCCCAGCACCCACGTGGTGGCTCACAGCCATCCAAACTCCAGTTCGGGGCTGGGGGTGAGGGGTCAGAGATTCTCTTCTGACCTCCACGGGCACATGCAACACAACTCTAAAAGTAATACACAAATTAGAATCATTTAAACTGTGGATGCAGATTTTATATGCTTTAGAGTATTTTAGCACTGATGGGGGTGGTGGGGGACACAGCTTTTTAGGAATTTAAACTGAGAGTTCTTTACAAGGTTTCATACATACTTTTTCTTTGGTTTTTCTATTTTTCTGCAAAAATTTCCTCTGAGTCTAATTTTTATCTATGCTTGAAGGAAATGAAAGAAATATTTCTTGCTACTTTTGGAATTACCTATTCCTGTTTTTATTTTAGGAAGAAAATAGTCTGTAATGTTGAAACTTGTTTCTTTGTAATCTCAGGTGTCTAGTTTCCAAAGTCAGAAGGAAAGGCAAGGCCGAGCTGTGGTCTCTTCAGATGCTGTAGTCGACCTTTCTAGTATTAACAGAAAATGTAAATTTGGTTGTATTCCATCATGGTTTATGCTGCCTTCCTTTAAGAACATTACCGTCACTTAAAGCACAGTATAATTTTTAAGCATTTCAAATTTATTTCAAGCATAATTTCTCCTATTATTTGAAAATACTTCAGGATCAAAATCAGCTTTCATGTCCTGTGTGAAGTTTCTTGTGCTGGAATTCAGTTGTTCCGAAGCCACTGTAATCCATGGGGCGACCGTTTCTGCGCAACTTTCCATAGGCTCATGTGTGTGTCTCCATCTAGTGTAGGGTCCTCATTGGCTGCTGCTGTGGATCTATTGCTTGGAATTTCGTAATAGTGATTTTATTCTGAAGGAAAGATTAGCCTGCAAGAGGTCCTGTGTTCAATCTCTAGTACATAAGAAATAAATAAAACACACGCTTCTTTTGCTTTTATGCATGAAGAGACCTATGGGAAATGTGAAGAGTTGGATGTTATTGGAAACAAAGGTTAGGAAAAGGAGCCGGGTACCTGCCTTGAGTGCCTTCTCTCCAGGTGGTGGAACTGGAGTCCGCAGAGGTGAATCTGCCCACACCAAATGGGGTCTAAGTTTTGGATTCTGGCAGTTAGTTTCCTCTTAGAGTCCAGAATGTCTTTAAATGTCAGTCTTTAAACTGCTGCTTTTGATAGAGTGGGCTGCCTGGATGTACCTTGGTTGCGTAGATCTGTTTAATCCTGTCCTGAGAACCCAGTACTTTGTTATTTTTAACAACCGAAATGGTCTCTCTCTTTTTCTTAATTGAATACGATTGACTTCTTTCCTTCTGTCTTTGGCATATACCACAGGCAACAGTTTTGTGCCCGCTCAGGGTG
>CAJQZJ010032510.1:3180554-3225061 GCA_907164525.1 Lophiomys imhausi
GTCTTTGGCATATACCACAGGCAACAGTTTTGTGCCCGCTCAGGGTGGCAGGTGGTGGATACAAGGTTCACACCGACAAAGGACGCTGCTTTTCCTCTTATGTAACCCACCTCTCTAGTTCTCGGGGGACAGAGGTCGGTCATATCTGGTGATATCTAATGGTGTAGCTGGATCTTGCCATAATCACACAGACCAATGCTTCAGAGGAAGAAGTGTAGGCACACATTTGAGCTGTCACTATCAGGTCGGTTTTCTAGCCTTCAGGTAAAACAGTGGTGGACAGGTGTCGTCCGACTGAAACTATTGGCTTCCGCTCTTCATCTGTTTATTTCAGTAGCCCAGCCATGACTGCCTTAAAAGCCACCGAGAGCCAGGTGCGGTGGCAGTGCCTTTAGCTCCAGTACTTGGGAGGCAAATCTCTGTGACCTCCAGGCCAAACGACTCTATGTAGCTAGTTCCAGGCCAGCCAGAACTGCAGGTCGCTGCTGTGTGCATCTCTGTCCTCGTGTGGACTAGTGGCCTTTAAGAAGCGCTCTTGAGATGAAGATGGCGTGTGAGGGGTGGTAGCTGTGAGTGACCCACCTGTTTATGTTAGTTGACCTGCTGTGAGACTCTGTCCCGAGGGCACAGTTTCTCTCTAGAGGTTCGTACTTCACAAATGACTTGGTGATCACAGAGCCTACACTATTTATGTGTGAGTATGTGAGCATATTTATGTATGCACACGTGTGTATTTATATGTGTGTACATGTGTATGTTTGTGTGTGTATATACATGTTTATGTGTGAGCAAGTTTACATTTGTGTGTACATGTATGTTTATGTGTATATACACACATGTATTTATGCTGTGTGCAGTGTATGTTTATGTGTGCATGCATGTGTATGTATGTGGGTATGCATGTTTATATTTATGTGTATGTACATGTATTTTTATGTGTGTGTACATGTATTATCATTAATTACATTATACTTTAACAAATCTATGTGTGCTCATTTACTGGAGATTTTTAACTTGAATAACTTCAGTGTATTTGTCACTATTTTTGTAGTAAATGATCTTTTTGACACGGTTTTTAAAGTGTTTCGCAGTAACCACCATGGTGTAGTTGGATGTACAGTAAGCTGCTTGGCTGGGCTGCACAATTTCATGCAGTCCCGTGTGAGAGGCTGTTTTCAGCAGACCCGTTAACCTCATGGTTTCTGCTGTGGCTCCTCTGCTCTCAGCTACTGATCGCATTTCCTGTTGCTAGTTTCCTGGGTGGCAATCATTCTTGACTAGTCAATACCGCCACTCTTTATGTCTGCCTCTTTATGGCGGAAGTGACTGTAAATTGAGAGGTTAAAATATGTTTTTAAATGAAACCCTGGAAAGATCTGGACAGTTTTAGAAATGTTTGTTTGTTTATACTTCTCAAAATAGAACATCTTGAAGAAGTGATTCAATATTAACTTTTAAAGATGTTTACTTATCTTTATGTGTGGTCTGTGTGTGCACACATGTGCGGATACTTTTACACTACCTGTGTGTGCATGCATGTGGAAGCCCAAAGTTAACCAGAGGTGCTGTCAATACGTCCGTCCTCCTCATTTTTTGAGACAATGTATCCAGCATAGCCTGAAAATTACTAAGTAGGCTCCAACGTCTGGGATCTGTTTGCCTTCATCTTTCCAGTGCTGGGTTTCTAGGCATGTGCCATCATGACTTCAAAAAGAAATTATTTTTACTACATTCATTATTTATTTTGTTTGTTTATCATTGTGTGTGTGTATGCGTGTGTGTGTGTACATGTATGTACGTGTACATGTGAGGTCAGAGGACAGCCTGAGGGAGCTGGTTCTTCCCTTCCAACACTTGGGTCCTGATTGAGCTCAGGCTGTCGGCCTTGGCAAGTGCCCTTAGCACTGAGTTGTGCCTCACCTGCCTCACTGTGGCGTTTGTGCGGAGGCTCTGCAGATTGAGCTCAGGTCATTGTGCAACCACTCTACTGATTAAGGTAACATCCCAGCCCTTAAAGATGCTTCCTTATTTTAAAAATCTATTGACCTTAGTAGCAATCGGATCAGTGGCCTGTTTTATTTGGCCTGCTGAAGAAATGGTTGCTACCAACCATAAAACATAGTCATACACCCCACTTCAGTCAGTTTGTTTAATTAATATCTCATGATACTATGGGACTTTTATGTAATAGTTTCTGTTGTAAAAGCAAAAGGACATGTGCTTTCATATGCGTTATGGAGTGACAATAGCTCAGGACTTGTAAATCCTGCTGCTTTTGCTGTATCCTGTCCTCTTCACATTTCTGGTTGGGTGTCCTGCGTTCTGTGGACACGGGTTTACTCCACACTTAGTATTTTAGGATTCTCACCTCTGAGCATCCGTTTGCTTTGTATGCCAGAGAGGGCCAAGTCCTTCTTGCAGAAGACTTCGTCTGTTTTGGGAATTACTCAAAGTGTGTGTTTCGCTGTAAGCTCAGGAACACTCCCAAGAATGCAGAAGGATTTTCCTTTGGTCAGATGTGTTTGGTAGACTGTCTAGAAATGTCACTGGGGTCCTGCATATTGGTTTCACATCCCTTTCAGAGATACATGCATGGTGTCCGTATTTGGAGATTAAAAAACAGCTCAAGACTTCGTAAAGTAGCTGTCTTCACGCACTGCCTGGCAGTGGGACTTGGCACCATTTCTCATTCCCACTGTAGAGTGTGAGACTCGACTGCCAACCCTGCACGTCAAGAGGAACCATTCCTTGTGCTGTCATTAAAGACACTCTAAGATCACGAGAATAGATAGATGATGTCAGGTAATTCTTTGTCAGCTCATCAGGCTCCATTTAATCACTGACAGATCAAGATGGTTTCCTTTTGTTCTGGATTTTAACAAATGGGGTAAATTAGGAAAAGCTGTGTATCACCATAATTCACATTTTACATTTATTATTTGGATCCCGTTACCCTTAGTAAAACTTGATTCCCCCCCCCCCCAACCACCCCTGCTCATGCAAGCAACCTTAATTAAACTCAGAGAGTTTCACACAAGAAGATATGAGAGAGGGATTTTGGGGAAAAAGTTTGCAAAGAGAGGGAAAAGAGAATAAGAGAGGATAATGAGGGTGTGAATATAAAAATGCACTATATATATGACAGTATTAAATAACAAATAAAAATGTTTTCTTAATTAAAAAAAAAAACCACGAAGAGCTACGGCAATTAATGGCTTCTGAGAGAGGGAGAATCGTCTTCTCCCGAGATATGCCCTCTGAGGGTTATTCTCCCGAGAGATGCCCCCCTGAGGGTTACCCAGTCCCAAGCGGTCAGCTCTGTGTGCATTCACAAGCAAACAACACACCATGGCTGTGTTCCTAGCAACAGGAAATGCAATCTGTAGCTGCTAGTAGAGTAACCACTACAGAAACCGTGAGGTTAACGGGTCTGCCTGAAGACAGCCTCCAGACGGGGCTGCATGAAAGCCTGCAGCCCAGCAAAGCAGCTTCAGCTGGGGCAGAGGTCGCAGGGGCTTCACCACGAGGGTTGAGACATGCACACAAGGGTCCTAGTCCTTCCCGAGGACACTTTGCTTTTCACACAAAACTCTGAAAATCGAATGAAGTGACTCACATAGCCAAACACAGCCAGTAGATGTTGCTCCAAAATGGTTTGCATCTTTTAGTGAGATGGATATTTGTCTTCATTAACAATGTGGGTTGTTTTCTGTTTAAAGATTAGTAGGATTTGTTTGTGTAGAAATTTAAAGGGCCAGTATTGGGACACACACACACACACGCACACACGCACGCACGCACACTCACTCACTCACTCACCCAAAGAGACAGAGAGAGGAGAATGTGATTCCCAGTCACAAAGACTTTTAGGAGAAGGAATGACATTTACTTTCTGGATAAGAGACTCTGTTGCCCAAGGGACTGCTCCTGAGATGCGACACTGTAGAGCAGCAGTGGGCGGCCCTCAGCCTTCCTAATGCCGCTGCCGCCCTTTAATACAGTTCCTCGTGCTGTGGTGACCCCCAACCGTAATATTATTTTCATTGCTACTTTATAACTGTAATTTTGCTACTGTTACTAATCGTGATGTAACTATCTGATATGCAGGATATTTAATATATGACCCCTGTGAAAGGATCATATGAGCTCCCTAAGGGTTGTGGTACACAGGTTGATAACTACTGCTCTAGTGTTATTTTTTTTCCCTTAGAGTGTGCAACTTCTCATCCCTTTCAACATGAGGATATTGTTATATCATGGGTACACCTTGTTGTTTTTGAGGTTATGAATTGTATGTATGGAGAAGAGATTATATCCATTGTCACATGACCAACATTTCCTGATGAATATCTTCCCTTATCAAATATAAATGGGATGCAAGGCCTTGTTAACCTTTAACATTTCAGAACAGCCCTGTGACTCATCAGCTCTTTCAGAAACACACACTTAATTGCCAGTTTTCAAGATGGTGAAATAAAAACAAAAAAAATTTACTTATTTTTGCCTATATTAAAAGTAACATTATTTTTGTAATCAGAGTAAACTGAAGGATGGTCCTTAAAAATCAGGTTGTGTGTGACCCAGATGGGCTGGGCCATGGCTGGTGCAGCACTGTGTGGCGTGTGCATGGATGTAGAATGACAACTTGTATTTTTTCCATGTTAATTAAAATAACTTGTTCCAGTAGTTTAGGAAGATAATATCATCTGGTGCTTTTGTGCTTCCAGAAGAATATGGTATCTCACTTTGCTAAAGATATTCATGTTTTGTTTGGCTTAAGACAGGGTCTTAATATTGATGGACCTAAAACATAATAACAAAATCCTATAAAATTTGTACCATGAAAACTGGACACTAAGTGCTGTGGCTGGAACTAGAGGATGCCAGGGTGCCCTCACCACCGCCGGCCCAGAGAAGCGGAATGAGTTCCCGCATCGTCCTGCACTAAAGGGCCACTGTGTGGAGCTGAGTTAGTAGCCCTAAATGTGCCTCCCAGAAGATGCCTGGTGTCATAACCCTTCTAACTTTGCTTTGTAAGCTGCCAGTTTCTGTAGTGGGTGATAACAGCAGCTGATATCCCAGAAAGGGAAAAGCTGTATTTTGGTTCGTGGTTCTAGTTCCTGACTGACAGGCTTCTTTACTTTGTGTCTATAGAGAGCCAGTGAGCACACCATGACGAGCTGTTCACCTCATAGCTCAGATGTGAAGGAGCAAGAGACTTGTATCCTGTGGCCATCTTCCAGAGGACCCCCTATGCATACCTTTGGAAGGCTCTCTGCCTCCCAGTAGCATCTCGTTGAGGATCTTTCAGGACCCTTCAGCCTGAAAGTGCCTTTAATGAATGAGTTTTGACGAAGGATTAATGGAAATTAGAGCTGATTGAAATGAAGCCTTAGTGAGATAAGATTCTCATCCTTTATCCTTGATAATTGTCATGGGGGTGGCTACAGTAAGGTCAGTTAAGAGCAATTTAGTTCCTGGAGAACAGAAGGGGTTGGGAGTGATGATGAAGACATTGCTTGTGATTCCTCAGTACCGTTACTCCATACTCTTCCCCCTCATGATGCTGGACTTAGGATGCAGTGTACATCAGGCATTTATAGTCAGCAAAACAGTGCCTCGCATCCCCACCTGCCGTCTCTGGGTTGGAACTCAGCTCTGAGGTACTTACTTTACGTGCCAGTGGTGACACCTGTTTTTATTGCCAGGAATATTTTACTTTGAAGCTGTTGCTGTAGGCACATTCAGTGGCTGAGTATATGGACTGCGTGTGTCCTGGGCTCATTCCCAGTACACAGCACACATGAAAAAGAAACCAGACTTTACCACAAGGGCTGCTTACCGCACACCGTCACCAAGTACATGTTGAAACCGAACTTTTAAGTTATTATTTAACACTTATTTATTTATTACTAAATTCACTTATAACAAACACCAACAATTTCTTAACTATTAATCCTATAAATTCCTACAACCCCTTTAACCTATCCACTAAACCTATTGATAATCATAACAACTACTTTCATACCCTTTTAGAATGATACAGTCTCTGGGGCAGGTCCTCAGTCGTCAGGAAACCAGTCTCGGGGGTAGACTCTTTAACGCACTTAGCAGTCCTTTTTCTGGAATAGCTCAGACGCAGGTTCGTCAGGGTAAATTTGCTATCGAAGTCTCACTTTAAATAAGGCTTGAGGCTTTCTTCTCTCTGGGAGACCTCAGCGTCTGTAGGCCACCTTACTTCCTTCGTATCAGCAACTCTGCCGTTCTGCCTCAGTCTTTAAAGCTGGCCACAGTTCCGTTCAGGCCACTGTTCGGACAGGTCAAACCCCTCTAGGCAAAAGCTGAGCCACAGGGTTTAGTCCTTGGCCTTTTGCTGTCTTGCCGAGGCTTTCTCTGCTCACCAGCTTCCTTCTGCCTCAGGGAGATCTTCTGGCCATTGGTCTACCAGAACTTTCTCCAGCAGGACTCTCGGAGCTCTCTCATATCGGGGGCCCTTAGCACGCAGCTCTCTGGCGTCATCCACTTGTCCTTAAATAGGATCACTCCTTGTTCCACCTGCTTCAGCTTAATTTGGGCTCTGCCCACTTAGCAGTTGAAAGCAATGCCAGGTCATAAAGTCTTTCCTTCTTTCACCTGGCTTCAACCTTGTTTTTCAGTCCAAAGAGACTCCCCTCATTTCACCTGACTTCTTCCATAAGCTGATAAGCTAATTGCTCACAGCAGTTGATCTTCATGCCCCGAATTAAGAGACTGTATCAGAAACTTAGGTATTCACTAAATCTAACTTATATTAACCTATCAGCCCCTTCAACGTGTTCTGGAGAAGGATAGAGATTTGGAGTGTGAGTCTGTGACCCTTTCATGAGCAAGCTGTGTTAATGCCAAGTGCTGCGGCTGTGACAGGCCAATGTGAGGTTCTAAGAGCACTGACCTGTGCCGGCCATCTCATGACTCTGTCTAACATCATTGTAGCTGAAGAAGGAGACGTAGATAACTTAGTGGGCCATTTCTGCCATCTGTTTTATCACCCATGTTTTCTTGGGCCAGCCCTCGTTCTTGCAAAATCATTTTCTCTATGGAATTTTAAAAATGAAAATCTTCACTTGTGGATGACAACTTCCAGGTGTAGGAATTGTTGTTAATACTATACTTGTTCAACTAAATTAAATTCTGAAAATGCATAGTTGGAACAACTAAAAATGCCTGCGATGGCATGGTCCTGGCTGGACTCTAGTTTCTTCTTTGTGATTATGTCGTTGTATTGAACAAATTACTCCCAAAGCCTTTAAACACAGTGGATGATAACTTGATGTTTGCAAACATACTTGTTCATTAAAAGTATCTGTGCATTGTCAAGTCTTTATGACTGCATTTTGAATCATAACTAATTGAGATAGGCCTTTTAGAAAGTCTAGGAAAATTTTTGTAAAATACTCCTCTGATCTCTCAATTCCTTCTCTAGTAGTCTGATGATGTTTTTATGTCCACATATTAAAATTCAGTTGTTTTATTCTTGGGATGGCCAACGTCTACCACTGTTTCCACAACTCTGAAAAAGTGTGTGCAGGAAGCATAGTGTGCGCATTGCTGGTGATACTGAAGGGCCATGGCCAGCGGCAGGCTTAGCTACGTCTTCACGTTTCTGTGCTTAAGGAATAAAACACTTTATGCTTCTGCTGACACACGATGAAGGCCTGTTCTGTGAACAGTCTCAGCTCAGCTCCTGGGAACACCTTTGGATTTGCAGTTGGGGGCTGAGCCCAGGGCCTTGTGTCTGACGGGCACACACTCTTACCATCAGCGTTTCCTCCGAGGCAGTAGGATGGCATCTTCCTTGTTTGGTCTGTGACTGTAGGCCGAGCCTCTGTTGAAGTCACTCTTCATAGACTGAAGGAGGGCTGACTCTTTCCAGAGAGCTTCCTTTTCTTTGTCTGCTGTGCCTTGTTCTCCTGGAAGACTAATTTGGCTAAACTGTGGAGTCTAGATATACAGACGAAGGTGTGGCATGCGAGAACTCCTGCTTTGCTAGATGTTAAAATTCTGGAATGTAGGATTCTAGTGTCTTTTCCCCTAACTGCGACTTGTGTTTCTCAGGCAGAGTTCTGGTCTCGGTGTTTAGTTTTCTTTGAAATGATCTTGTGAATGGCCTGCAGGCTTGCTGTTTAAAAATAAATTGGGCTTTTAATAATAGCATTTACCCGGCTCCTTCCCCAATGCTTATTAATAATTTCTTCTGGAAAATGCTCAGGAACGTATATAATGATTATAAGAGGCCAGGGTAGTCCACCGAGTGCTTGGGGTTTAGAAAAATCACAACAACTTTGTATCAGTGAACCAACAAAGCCTTTTAAATCCCAGATCAATGAGAAATACTACTTTACCAATAAGATCAATTCAGTCAAAATGAACTCCTGTAAGTCTCGAGCACAATTAATTAAAATACAAGGCAGAGTATAGCAGTCACCTGTGTTAAAAAGACACCCAGAACTACAGAAGGATTAGAAAGGTGGAGCGTTTTTTAGCAAAGGGTTCAAAAACAGAAGGAGATTGATTTGGAGGTAAATGGCTTTCACCACTGAGTGAACTTACCCCAGGCTGAAAAGACAAAGGGTGTGCGGCTTGCTGAGGAACACTGGCTCAGCCTGGGGACCCCAGTGTCTACCCCAGGGTGGTAGAAAAGAAGAAATGCATGCCGTGTATTTATAGAATTAGTAATTGCTTCAGTGTAATTACAACTGTTTAAGCGTGTCTGGTTGGAGGAAGGAAGTTAGGAGCGGAGCCTGAGGAACCTTTGCTTTCTCTGCAGTAGTTTGCTGGTATCCCCTTATACACTTAGCATAGCAGAGACACCAGGCCGCCAGAAAAGATGAGGAATTCATTCCCATGTCATACATAACAACACTTGATGCTATCAGTGAGCAGGAATGATGAGCATTTCATCAGTTACTCTAAGAAGCAGAGCAATTATAATAATTTATTCGGCAGTTCTTGCCTGCAGTTCCATGAGGCTCACAGAGTGGGACAAAATTTCCATTCACTCAGGTTGGTTTTGGAATATGACAAGTCACAAATTAGCCTCTGCAAAAAGCAATGGTAGGATTCTTTGTGGTAGCAAGGTTTGAGGTTTGTATCTTATATCAGAGCAATGTGCCCTCCACCCACAAGAGCTGAAGAGGCTGAGGGATGTCTGGCATCTTCTGAAGAGGATCATGGGAGTCTGCCTTCACTCCATACATGGCCAGAAACACTAAAATTGCCTCCATCTTTAACTGAAAGCTAGCCTTGAGTGTATTAATGATAATTATAGCACTGCTGTTGATACGTCACGACTTCAGTGCATTCTGGTTATCCTATTTGATAGTTGTTTTCTGGGTATAAGCTACATCCTAGATGTTCTGCTGGTCACTGAGCATGTAGCATGAGTGAAGCACAACCTTATTGGTTTAGTGAGTTTAAATCTAGCTCCCTCCCCAAGAAACTGGAGATAAGCGCACATCCTTGGTAGCTAAGATAAACACATTCTAGTGTTAGCAGTAGCCTATTTTGGTAGGAGTACTCCGAGGGAGATAGAGCAGAAGATCTTGAAATGATGGGCAGAAAAGTCCCTTCCTCCCTGGGCATTTAAAGGAGGAAATTCTACATGGCTTTGTGTGAGACAGAAAGCTAGTAAATCACTGTGTCCAGCAAGGTTTAGTATAAGAGTGAACATAGTTTGTGAACCAGGAACGTACTTTCATAGATTCTTAGGATGCTGAACCTTAGGGTAGAGAAAGGGTTAGTATGGGAGGCTGGTTAACAATCAGGGTTCATGATCAAAGCAAACATGAATAAAAAGCCTAAATGCTCTCCAGTCCTGTACCCTGACATTTGCTTGAAGGGATTGAAGAAACAGCAGCATTGTATATATTAAGTTCTCGGTGCTTGTACATTAGAAGTATTCAGTCACTCTCACTATATGGCACATCACAAAAGCAGAGTCAACTTAACTTCATACGAAAGGAAATACAAGAAATACTGCAGTGGTACAACAAGGGCTCTTCCTACCTCCAGACGGCACAGGAAGGCCGTGGGAACTCTGGAAGTCCCCGTGTCTGCCTGGTTCTGTTCTCTGTCTTTTGATGCCTGATCTTTGCCTACAGGAACTTTTTCTGTTCTTGGTTGTCCATGCACTGCTGGTCTGCTTCACACTGCTGGCTTTTCCTTATAAGGGTTCTGTCCACCTAGAGACTTGCCTGTCTTTCCCCCCCAAAGCTCCGTGGGAGGTAATTCATTGGGCCATCGCAGATCAAGTGCCTAACCTGTTTCTCATCAGTGATGCCTAGAAGGGTTCGTGAGAACGACTTGTCCGTGGGTTAGGGTGGAGTCACTCACAACATGTCTCCCAGGCCTGCTTTCCTCCTTAGGTTGTGGTAAGTGGGGAGTGTGTTGGTAGTTAGAAATATCTTTCAGAGAGTGGCAAGTAGCATTGCCATGGAATGAGAAAGCCTTTAGGGTTTGAAATAATAAAGATAAAAATATTAAGGGCAAAGGGCATGCAAAACTAGTGTAATGATGTCCACGAAAGTCATGGTCTGTCTCCTTAGAACTTTTCACACCTGCTGATACGTAAAGAGCAGACGCATTCACGGTTATGTGATCCTTTAATTTCCCTACTTTTCACACCTGCTGATACGTAAAGAGCAGACGCATTCACGGTTATGTGATCCTTTAATTTCTCTTTTTTCACTCTGGTTCAGTTTTTTGAAATTTTTTCTGCATGTATGCAGTATCAGAGATTTGCCTTCTAACTGAAATCTAAGATGGCAGAAAAACTTCCTGCCATCTTTAGCAGGATATGCGGCCTCACCATTCTGTTTGAATGAAGGGGTCAGGTCCTAACGTTAAGTCTTCCCTCTAATCACTGTCAGTACCGAACAGCGTCTGGTGCAGAGACTTTTGTCCCCGTTGCTGCTCGTTCCCAGCGCCTCCACCACCAGCACCCTCATCATGTGCATTTGCCTTAGTAGATGGGGCTGCATGTCCTGTCTCACTTACGGAAGAGTCACACTTGGTGTTGTATGCTGTGAGGATTTGCACAATTAAAATGACACCTTTATAAACCGGGGTCTATAGTTCCCTGCCTCCAAAACCCTTGTATACCACCACCCCACCCTTACTTACCATTAAATTAATTTTTTACATTAACTTTTTTCTTTTTGTGTGTCATTTGTGAGCATGTGTGTAGAGGTCAGAGGATGAATTGTGGGAGTCAGGGTTGGCGGGAAATGCCTCCACTCACTGGGGTGTCCCAGCAGCTCTTGATTTACTGTTTTGAAAAGACTAAATCTGTCCATTTAATTTCAATTATATCCTGAAATACTGGTGTCATCATTTAAATATCTGCCAGCTTTCTAGATCTTTCTTCATGAATGAATGCTGTTTGCTTCTTTTCTGACATGAGAAATTGTTGTGGTTTCAATAAAGTATAATTATTTCTTCTATTAGTAATTTTGACCCAGTTCCAAACCCAACAACTTAAACACTGTATCACCATAATGTCAGACTGATTCAGGGTGAATAGTTAATTGTAACTTCTTACATTGATTACTTCGGATTAGCCTACTTCTTTCCATAACAATTAGGGGTGTTTTCTTTAGAAAACATTCTATCCTTTATGTTTTGGCAATTTTCTGTTCTTTATTTTAGTTTAGTTAAGAATAAAGCTTGCTTTTAAGCGTAGTGTTGGACACTAACTTCTCCTACTGCTTAAAAAAGGGACAGCCACTAAAAGTTAATACAATGAATTCTGGAACTTTCCCTCGTCGGTACCTAAAGTGCTTGTCAACACTTCATTACTGACATGGCATGTGTTTAATGATGCCCTGGGTTTAAACCTCTTACGTTCAATTAGAGAATCTATTAGCTCTGGAAGTAGTAAACAATAATTGACATTTGCTGAATTTTAAGTAGGAGCTGCGTGTTGTGTTTTATTTCAGGGTAGATACCGTTTTCTGTTAAGCTGTGAAAATGTGTTATCTTGAGAATCAGCTACCTTCCAGCATTTAACCTAAAGCCTCTTCCTGATTTTAATGTGCAATATTTCCTCCTTTTAATTGCAAACATGTTTTTCAAATATTTACACACAATTTTTAAGGTGCTAATTGGCACTAGAATAGCTGATGGGTAGTAAAGTGATATTAACTTAAAAGTACATCCACAATAAATTTTTGTATCCTTTTCTGGAGTTGCTGGCATTTGTGTGTTAAGTACATAAGTAGTCGTGCAGTAAAATACATAAAGCAGCAGTTGGTAACTTTTGGATGTACGTCACCGGAGCCCCAGGATGAGAGCCATCAACCGGCCGAGCGTGGCAGACAGAGCGTCTTAGGTCGTGATGACGGCCTGAGACTTTGTTCAGACGCATTTACCAGCTGTGGCTGCTTTGGGCCAGTTGGATTAAACGATGAAGCCCCTGGCGTTTGTTCTGTGAACGCAAACGTCTGATCTCATGTTTGCCCTCAGTGCCGCTGCTTGTATGTATGTTTTCTGAAATCGTGACGCACTGTTCTTAGCATCAGGTCTGAGCATGCTGCTCAAATGGCCCACCTCCTTCCACACAGCGGTGTGTTCTCCTCCAGATGTCTGTGGGATCCCAGTGATCCAACATAATGTTTTCACCCTCACACCTTCGTGTGGTGTGCATTCAGCTTACTGCTACTGGGAGACCTTTCAAGGCCTGTGTTCTCTGAATGCTCAACAGTCCCCAGGACAGTTTATTTGTGGCTCTCTGCAGCCCCACTCTGAGCACTGAGATTTGGAGCATTTGAACAAGCCTCTTCCTAGTTCTGACCCAAGAATGGTGTTTGCTGCCTTGGCTGTTCTTGCTCCGTATGAGCCGCAGCTCTAGAGTGGGTGTGGACTGAGTGCTGCCGGCCACTTCAGACCCCTTGGACCAGGGCTGATCGCCCATGTGGGATGTGTTCACATCTCCTTCAAAGTCTGGCCTCACTGTACTTCATTTGAATGCTGTCACATTCTTTTGTGAGTTGCTTGAGTCATCATGGATGTGGGAAAACATAATGCTAGCTGTTTTCATACCTCTAATGCCTCTTTGTCCGTTTATTACAGTCCCTCAAGACTAAAATTCTGCCGTAAGCAGTAATTAAACTGATTCTTGAAGCTTTTACCCAGATTTAAATCATCGTTTGAGTCCTTTATTCAGCTTTTGACTTACTTTTGTGGTACCCCGAGTCTGAGATGTCACTGTGGGTGTTTTTTTTTTGGTAACACACCCGCCAAAAGCATGGTTTTGAACATCCACAGTTATACGGTATCTTTCTTTCCTCTCCACCCTTGCTCCATTGTTTTCTGTGGTCAAAGTGTGCAGACTTTGAAGGTGACAATGGGACTGAATTGGCACTGATTTACTAACAGACTTTTTAAACTTGTCATAATGTGTTGGCTAATCCCGATGTTGTCTTTGTTAGGTGACAGTTCCTTCTGCCGGTGGGGTCTGGCTACACATGGCAATCTTTGAGGAAAAGGCAGGGTTTTGCTTATATCCTTACATGTGGCTGCACCCACTGTTCATTCTGTGCTTCCCCATGTCTGACTGTGAACTTACCTAGAAAAGATTTAAGAAAATAGGGAAGAAGGAAGTAAGGAGACAAAGAAGGTAGTTTGTGAACCCAGAAGACCGACCTACTGAGAGTACCACCTCAAGGATAGGGAAGCTGGCTTCCCTGGAGAAGGTTCTCACCCGGGTTCCCCTCCAGACTGCTTATGCAGATGAAGGCTGCATGAGTTTTTAATCCTGACCAATCAAATCAGTTGTGTGTAAACTATGGGTGCAGCTGTGCCCACTCTATAGGGCTAACCCCTGCTTGCTCGTGCCTGTGAAGTGGATGTTCTTCTGATTCTCTGAGGCCTGCCTACCCAGTTTCCTTCAGTTGCTTGCTGCGGCAGGGAGGAATAGGGGGGCTTCCATAACTTTTAGCTGTGGCTGTTCCTTCTGGGTTCTCAGGTGTTGTGGTTCATAAGAGGGGAGTTGATTGCGGAGCGTTTCCTCAGGCCTGCCTCCTGGCCCCCTGTTCTGTGATGTTTCGATTTAAACCGTGTGTACACATGTAACCTGACCAGTCTTCCTTGGCGGGCCTCAAGCCTTTGGGGAGAGGGGAACCAGTCAAAAGGAAGGTGTGGTCATGAACTCCGAGGCTCTTTGATGCGGACACAGCCTGTTTAAGCCTGCTGTCCCTAGTCATTTAAGACGGGTGGTTCTCAATCTGTGGGTCACGACCCCTTCACAGGGTTCCCCCAAGACCATTGGAAAACACAGATATTTACATTACGATCCATAACAGCAAAATTACTGTTATGAAGTAGAAACGAGGCTGGGCGGTGGTGGCGCACGCCTTTAATCCCAGCACTTGGGAGGCAGAGGCAGGCGGATCTTTGTGAGTTCGAGGCCAGCCTGGTCTACAAAGCGAGTCCAGGACAGCCAGAGATATTCAGAGAAACCCTGTCTCGAAAAACAAACAAACAAACAAAAAAAAAGAAGTAGAAACGAAATAATTTTATGGTTGGGGGGGTCACCACAACAGGAGGAACTGTATTAAAGGGTCGCAGCGTCAGGAAGGTTGAGAGCAGTGCACTGGTTTAAGAGAATGTGTGAACTAGGTCATTTATGTAAGTGAACACGCCTGTAATGGCACACTGATTGTGACCTAGCCTTACTGGGTGAAGATCATGGCCTATGTCAGGGAGGCAGGGTGCTTTCCCTCCCCAGCATCTGGTCACAGCTGACACTGATGTACTCAGAAGCAGGTTAAGAGGAGGGAAGTGTAATGGTAGCTTCCAGGCAGCCATGTGGAAGCATGACAAGAAAAAGAGGGTTGGTTCTGTGGATTGGTCTACAGCAGTTCTCCCTGTCCCCTGCCGACGATGTGGAGGAATTGCCTTGTGGCCAACTCTTACACAGAAAAGTAGAAGGGCAGTTCTAGGATTATTTCTACAGCACAGTTGGCTCTGGGATAAAGGGTTGGAGTGTCCTTGCCTACTTGTAGAAGAGGACGGCTGGTTTCTCTGCGGAGATAGCGGAACCTTGGCGTCCTGAAGGGTTGGAGCTGAGCCTGCCAAAAGCATTGTGGTCATTGTTTTCTGAGCCGCCCAGATTTCCCTGTGTGTGTGTATTGCTGGGACAGTACTTGTGTCTTCTGACTTCACACTTTCCCCGGGAAGTACCAAGCTAGTCAACTGTGTCCTCAAAGCACAGACATTTCTAGCCTTCCTCGATGCGCATTTGTGCCAAGTGTTGTGACTTTCAGATGTCACGCTGGAGTCTTTATACTCGACGTATTACGTCATCTATGCAGAGTTTTCGTTTACAGTTCCATTTGATCGAGGGTCACTGTCTTTGGCTTCCATTTTGTAGTAGACAGCTGTAGACTTGTATAGCTGGAGCTCAGGAGACCTTGGTAAGCACGAGGCAGTCTCCTTCATATTTATGGCATTAAATTGGTGTTCACAGGCGGAATGCTGCTCTAGAGTGCAGGGCTTGGGGTCCTCGTCTTTGATGCTGTAGGCAGGGGCTGTACAGATAGGATTTCCTGAAGAGTAATGAATAGGTGAAAAATGAGTAGATCATTTAAATAATGAAAAACATTCTGTTTTTTGAAGTGAAACCTTTAGTATCATACTCCTGCTGTTTTATTTTTAAACTAATAGTTAAAAGAGCATAACAAAGTAGTTTTTTTTTTCTTTCCTGAGTTGGAAGAAAATCCTAATTATCTCCAAATATGGAGTGACTATAAAATCACACAGGACCTGAGGGGACACATTAGTTTTCTTTTTTCTTTTCTACTTGTTAAAAACAGAGTCTCACTTGTAGCCCTAGCTGGCCTAGAGCTTTCAGTGTTGAACAGGCTGGCCTGGAACTTGCATAGCCCTGCCTCTGCTTCCTGAATGCTGAGATCAGAGGTTGTGCCACCCCTCCGGCCCACTGTTGCTTCTTTGAGCTTCTGTGAACATGATCTCCTTGAGGCTTTTATTGTATTGTAAGGCCACCCCTCCACCCCACCACCAAATGCAAGGCTTGAGTTTCTCCATGGGGTTTCACACTGAAGGTGAAACATGTCTCCCAGTGATGCCGTTTAACGTGTCACTGCACGGGTTTTCTCCTTCTTACCCAGAACACGGGAATTCACCATCTTTCTGAGGACCAGCAAATGGACTGTGACCAGCTGAAGTGAGATCTGAGAGCACCAGTCTTCAAAAACTGGCCACGTGGGGGTTGGGTGTGATGGGGGCAGTGTCAAAGACTTGTACAGGGTCTTTTTGTTCAAAGTATTTGCCAAAGTGAAGCCATTTCAAGGTGCCTCATGACCTTCATTCTGCTCCTGGTCTTGGAATTGGAAGATTGGGACTTGGGGACCACCTTGTCCTGTAAGGTGTTACTGCTGTAGTAGAGTGAATTTGTCATTTTATTACTGGACATTTGAGTAGAAAATGCAGAATGAAGGAAGATAAAGGCCATCTGTGACCAAATATAGAAAACCATATTTAAATGATTCCTCTTGGCTATACACAAGGTTTTTAAAATGTAGTTGAACTCATTGTTGCAAACTAAAGAATGAAATAGGCCGGGCGGTGGTGGCGCACGCCTTTAATCCCAGCACTTGGGAGGCAGAGGCAGGCGGATCTTTGCGAGTTCGAGGCCAGCCTGGTCTACAAAGTGAGTCCAGGACAGCCAGGGCTACACAGAGAAACCCTGTCTCGGAAAAAAAAACAAAAAAAAAAAACAAAAAAAAAAAGAATGAAATAGGAGGAATGTGTACTTGTGTACTTCAGGATAAACTCACTTGCCTGAAGAGGCTAGCCCCATTGTGTAATTGACATGTCTCCATCTGGCTAGTTACAGCACAGGAAGCCCAATTACAGGAAATCAGGAAGGTATCCTATGTGAAGACTTGATAAGACTGTATTATTAAGACTGTATTATCACAGTGCTGAGGTCTCAGCACTGACTAGAATCAATGGTCACATGTTCTGGTTAGAGTTTCAAACAGAGTCATTGCCCCACGTCTGCCTTTCAAGGTGGAGCGATGCATCTCCTCTGCGGTCACAGAGCAGCAGTATTTAAGTTGGAGACTCATCTTCAACAGTGGATGTCAGGTCATGCCCTCTGAAGGACAGGAACGTGCCCACTAATAATTTGTCCCTTTAGGAACTCTCCTAGGTGCTTATTGTCCCTCCCCAAGCTGTGGTTATTATTCTGTGTGCTGTTTAGAACTCAGGGTGATTTTTCCTACCCTAGCTTAAAAGCGTGTGTCTCTGCGTAACACATCCCTGGATGAAATTGTGGCAGTGACATGTGTGTTCGTGGTGCTGTGATGATTTCCAGTCATAATTATTTAATACATGTGGTGCTGATATTACTTGCAGTCTTCCTGAAAGGAGGAACCGTGTGCCGTGGTTCTGGCTGATTACTCATGTTACATTTTACAAATATGGTAAAAAAAAAATGTTGAATCTTGAAACTCCTGCTGTTCTATTTTTAAATGCCAGTGTGAAGATAGAGAGTTCAGGCAGAGCGCGTAATCTGTTTCCTGTCGCGTATTGCTAATTGCTGATATCCCTTTGACCTGTTAATAGGGCTAGGCTGGCGATAGGAACCATCCTTAAGCTTTGATGAACCGTCCAGTCACCTTCCCTATTCTGTAAATTTGCATAAGATCTGAAAGTTTCATGAGCCATATAGATGAGGAATGCTTTTGTGTTCTTATTATCAAATATTGAATAACTAAATTTTATGAGATAATGTGCTAGGAGTAAGCTAAACATTTAAAAGTATTTCTTGCTTTTGTGTGTTTTCAAAACCAGACAATGGGCCAGTAACTCCTGGCTTTTTCAGCTGGTCTCAATTGTGTTCAGAGAGTAATAACCATGTTTTATCTGGCTGTCAAGGGTCTAGGTTGGTCTTAAATTCTAATGCGCTTGTTCATTGTGTAGAGCCAGAAGAATACATTAAATATCAAAAACAATGGGAAAGATGAGGAAAACCAGCTCGGTAAATTCCATTGAAAATAAAAGCTGTCTCTATTCCCAGAGGGGTCTGAAATGTGCTGTTGAGATGGGTATGGGTTATTGCTGTGATCTACAGAACTCTAATGTCTTTGCATAAAAGTATATTCAGAATATGTCGCACTTAAATTTTAATATAAAATATTAATTTCAAGTCTCAAAATCCTTCATTACTTTAACGATATCTATTATGCTGATATTTTGCTAGGTTTTTAAAGAACATATTTATTATATTTATTCTTGATTTCACTTGACTATAAATATACTTTCATATTAACAGCATATTCACAGTATAAGGTACCAAGAAGGAAAGGAGTATACAGTAGAAAATACCCCTAGTACAATTCTGTAATATTGATTATCTTATAAGTATGTTAATATTTGGTGAATCCTCCTATACTTGTGGAGGTGTATGTATGTGTGTATGTGTGTATGTATGTATATTTTAGTAACCAGGTTTGTTTGTTTGTTTGTTTGTTTGTTTTGAGACAGGGTTTCTCTGTGTAGCCCTGGCTGTTCTGGACTCACTTTGTAGACCAGGCTGGCCTTGAACTCTCAGAGGTCCGCCTGCCTCTGCTTCCTGAGTGCTGGGATTAAAGGCATGCGCCACCATGCCCGGCTAGGTGTGTTTTAAGCAATATAAATATAGCATTGTTTCATTATTCTCATTGTATGTGTACATACATATGTGCACACATATACACATATACACAGTGGGTGGATCCAGATAGGGTTTCATAAAGCCCAGGTGGGACTCAGAAATCAAGAATGACCTTGAACTTCCTCACCTCCACCTTCCACATGCTGTGGTTATTTATGTGAGCCACCACATAAAGAGTCTCCTTGTGTGAGGATATTGAGATTTTAAAAATAAAGTGACATACATAACTTCCCTTTCAGGATCTGTGTTGACAGAGCTCTTACAGGGATGGATGATCAGATGAGCTGAGCTCTACCGTTGAACCATTGCTGCTCATAGTCCTTGGTTACCGTCACCCCCTTTCCCTCCGCCCACCCGCGCTTACTTCTGCAGATGAGGCTGTGGGCAGTAGTGGCATCTGGCTTTCACGTGTTTTTCCATAAGTTGGAATTGGGATACCACCTGAAAGGTCCACTGTTTATTCTGATTGGCCCGGCTCATGCTTTCAAGTGTGGGTGTTGGGTTTAAGATCCGAGTGAACCAGCAGTTATGGAACAAGTAAGCAGGCAAAGGCAACAAGGTGGGCTGTATTCAAGTTATTCCCCGAAGCAGCTAAATCAAAACCGATGAAGAGGAGGCACCTGCTGTGCTTTTCCTGCTCATATTTTGAGGTGGGCGTACGGTCGGTCAGTGCATGTCCTGGTTTTTGTTTTGTTTTTGTGAACTTGAAACTGGATAAAGTCATTTGGGAAGAGGAAACCTCAGTGGAGAAAGTGCTCTTACCAGGTTGGTGTGGTGTGTGGGGCATTTTCTTGACTAATGCTTAATGTGGGGAGCCCTAGTCCATTGTGGGACTGGCTGTATATAGCAAAGCAGGGGGAGCAAGCTGTGAGAAGCAAGCCAGCATCCTTCATGATTCTGCTTGAGTTCCTGCCTCCAGGTTCCTGTTTGAGTTTCTGCCCTCACTTCCTCCTGTTTTCCCTCAGTGATGGGGTGTGTCTTGAGAGTTGTAAGATGAAATCAACCCTTTCCTCCCCAAGCTGCTTTTTTGATATTTTATCACAGCAGTAGAAATGTAACTTAAGACAGTGTATATGAGTTTGTTAATCGGCTTTCTGATAAAACGTGTGCTTAATGCAAATGATGTCAAATTGCGTCCTAGGTTGCTGCAATTCTGGCACCGTCTTTGCCCTTAGATCTCATTGGTGCTAACAATCTCCTCCCATCAGAGTTACAGTCTGGAACCTCTTTGCCTCCCGATGTCCTTAGCAGCATATTGAGCATGTGAATTCCACTGTGACAACAGGATGATGTGGCAGAGCAAACCCCGCCTTGGTCTTTCTTTATGTCTTGACAGTTGGCCCAGTTTGAGCCAGAGCTGACACCAATGTGAGACATTGACAGTTCTCACAGTGTGGTAGCCTGGGCTACGGAGCTACATCATGGTTCTCACTTTAAACAGCAGGTCTTAACAGGGCTCCAGTGTACATTGCCCTTTGTCCCCTAGTAGTTGTCTCTATAAGATGACGGCCATCTCCATAAATTGAAGGTTGCATTGTAGGTGCCTAGGCTGCAGCCCCAAACTTTCTGATTCAGTGGGTGTGAATATTCGCATTTGTAACCAATTCCAGGTGTGCAGCAACCACATCCAGAGCGCTTCTTGGTGAGGGTTTAGGTGCTGTTTTGAATTTCAGTAACCCATGGTGGGCAGACCAGCCATTGTGGTAAGCCACACCCACAGGCAGTCAAGGGTTACTTGTCTGGGTTGTTACAGGGTCAGGGTGAGAATGACCCAATTACTGTAAGGCTAGGATGATGTAGGCTCTGAAGAGTTTTTGATAGCACACATAGAATATTGGCTTAATTTTTAATAAAGATTATTAAAAGTTATTTTTATAAGATATTAACACTGTGGATTAGTTTCTAGTGTATATCACTTAACTTGGGAGTACTGTTTCCCATAATAATAATAAAAAACTATTCTTTGGGGAACCTGAGTTAATTTATTCTTTCCTTTCATGAAAGATCTGCAGGGACTCAGCTCCTTTTAATGGCATTGTCTCTACCAGATGTTGAAAACAACTGGACTTGTCAGCCACGGTTGTGAGTCACCAATGATCTCTCTCATCTCTGAGAATTACCTTCACTCATGTAATTTTCTTGATGCATGTGAGACAGGCCCTGATATCAAATATGTGGTGTGTTGACACCCTTAATTTAGTGTCTTTCCACAGAGCTGTTAAATTGACTATTAATTGGCCTTCTGATAAAACTCATGCTTAATGCAAATGATTTTAAAATGCATCTTAGGTTGCTAGCTGCTGCTTTCAAACCATCTGTGTCCTGAGATCCCATTAGTGCCTATATGTGTATCCACTTTTTTTTCCCTGAATGTAATTAGAGTTCTTTTAAATGTAATGATGAAGATTTATGAGACTGTGATTAACAGCTGTAGCTTTGAAGGAGGTCCCCAACTTGTGACTTCGCAACTTGGTTGTCTGCTGTAGGTGGGAGACCTTTGTTCCCTGGAGTGTAGAAGACAGAGGACAGCTGCTTATCACGTACTCAGTCCCCTGTAGCCTTGGTCCTGCTTCCACTGTGATCTGGCTCACGGAAGATCAGCTTTCTCAGACAAACCCTGGTCACCTTGTGGTCTGATCAGAAAGCGTGGCAGATAGCTGGTAGACCTGTGTGTGTTTTTTCTGGTTTGGTGTTTTTCCCTTTTTTACTGTTTTCTTCTTAGCCCTCTCATTAGTTGGCTTGCAAGTTGAGAAAGGTGTGTAGAGGCCAGAGGCCAGCCTCAGGTGTAGTCACGCAAGCACTGTCCACCTTCTTATTTTTGAGACAAGGTCTCTCAGTAGTCTGGAGCCATCCAGTGCACTAGGCCGTCTAGCTGACAGGCCCCAGTCTGCCTCCTCTTCAGCATGAGCTGCCATACCTGGCTGTCTGGCTGTGGGGTGTGGGCATTGAACCTATGATTGCAAAGCAAGAACTTTCCTGGCTAAGCTACGTTTTGTTGGGCACAAATGTTAGAATCTTTCAAGTTAATTTCAGCATTGAAGTCTTTGGCATGCTGTGATGATGGAAGTAACAGTTGTTTTATCATTAATGTTGTGTGAGAATGGTGAATTCTAAACAAAAATTATGAAAAACAGCTTATTTACAATGTCTGTATCACAGGAATGTGTCGCTCTCTGGCAGGAGATTTAGAAATGATGGTGCCATTTCCTTTCCTAAAACTGTATGAAAACATGCTTCATTTTAACATCTATATTCTCTCTCTCTTTCTCAAGCGTGTGTGTGTGTGTGTGTGTGTGTGTGTGTGTGTTATGCAGATTCTCTTACAGGTCAGAAGTCAGCTTACTTCTCTCCTGGTACTATATGGGTCCAAGGGATATCAGGTTGTCAGGCTTGTCAGCAGGTCCTGCTGATGCCTCCAACTATCCCTGCTTCATTTGTTAAAGCTCCACAGTTCTCTGTAGTCACCAAACATGATTCTTATTGATTGAAAAGGAAAATTTAGTTCCCTCCAAGGGAGTCTCAACTAGGGGAAACAAACTATGTTTAGGACAGGTGGCCAACAGAAAACGAACTCAGTAACATTCTTGGAGGTTTCTTGTCTCATAAGATTGTTACGGAGTGCTACCCTCTCCAACTGTTTTCAGTTTTATCTTAGTATTTTTATTATACATATTTTTTTCTTCTCTCTTTTTATCCCACAGGTCCTCCACATATATATTATTGAAGGGAATGAAAATTATTAAAAGACTCTTTCATTATAGCTTCCAGTTTAGTGTTTTTATGGATTCCCAACTGTAGGAACAACCGGGTCTTTTTTTTTTTGGTGCCTACTCTTGAGCTCTTTTCCTTCTGTTTGTTTGTTTTGTTCTATTCATCATAAAATGCAGCACCTCCTATGACATCTGAGGGTCCCCCAGATGTAGTGAAGACATTGGTATTTCTGCAGGAAAATATGTGAACATCACTGTACAAGAGACTGTTAAGCAACTGTGTATCTAGGTTTGGTTTTGTACCAAATGTGCTTCTTTCTGAGCCCCTTTATGTGTTCACTGAGAAAACTATCATCTGGAGCCATTTGGTTTTGTTGCTGTATCATGGCTTGAAAGTCGTGGTGACATTCCTGGTCTAGGGAGCCACTGTATCCATCTTTTTAGTGTAAAGGGAGCAGAAATTCAGCCTGCCTTCCTCCTTGGATCCTTCAGGGGCTGCAGGGGAGATGCCCGTCTTGTCTTTGTCTGGGCCTTCCTGAAAGCTGCCCCTGTGACTCCCTCTCCTTAAGAACACCCTGGGCCAGCTCTTCCTGTCGCTCTGCCCACAGCTCCCTCATGTTGCACCAGCCCACTTGACTCTCCAATATCAATAAGTCTTTCTGTAACTACACTTTTCACATGTGCCTGAGGGACTCTGCCACTGCAGTAAACACCAGGGCAGCGCCTAAGAGAACAGGAGAAAGTGCCAAGCTACCTCCGAGAAGCTGACTTGGGCATTGGAATTAAGTTTCCCAAGTACCTGCCACGTGTGTCATTGTAACCGAACTTTTAAATTATTATTATTAATATTTATTTACTAATAATATTCACTTATAACAAATACCAACAATTTCTTAACTATTAACCCTACAAATTCCTACAACCCTTTTAACCTAACCACTAATCCTATTGATAATTAATTTCCTAACCTTTTAAAAGGACACAGTCTCTGGGGCAGGTCCTCAGTTGTCAGGAACACAGTTTCTGTGTTATTCTTTAATGCAATCAGCGGTCCTTTTTCTGGAATATCTCAGCTGCAGGTTCGTCAGGGTAAGTTGCTCTCACAGTCTTACCTTAAATAAGACTTAAGTCTTTCTTCTCTCTGGGAGACTCCAGCCCCTTCAACATCAGCAACTCTGCTGCTCTGACTCAGAGTCCTTAAAGCTGGCCACAGTTTCTTTTAGGCCACTGTCTGGACAGATCAAACCCCTCTAGGTAAAAGCTGAGTCACAGGGTTTAGCCCCTGGCCTTTTGGTGTCTTGCTGAGGCTTTCTTTGCTCACCAGCTTCTTTCTGCCCTCAGGGAGATCTGGCTATCAAGATGGAGGGCAGTGGGCAACATTGAGTGGTGTTCTAGGAGCTGGCCCCTTCCCCCCTCTTCAACCTAGTGTTGGGGTCCTGGGATCCTGCAAAGAATGGGAGACAAGCCACCAATGTCCAGTCAAAACAGTTGCAACCTTTATTAACACACTTAGAGCAAATACCAGCAAGCCAGGAGGACCACAGGCCGATTCGGGAGCTGACACTGTGGCCCGAGGAGGGGTTACAGAGCCTTTTAAAGCAAAGAACCACGAACAGGTGCAACGTTCAGATTCTGGGGTGAGGGCTCGTATCCATTAAACTGATTGGTCAGGTAAGGGGTCTTAGGTGGATGGGGAGGGGCTCTTTGAGACCACTGTTCCAGGATGTGGGGGTGGAGTAATGCAAAAAACAGGGTGTTGGCTCAGGCCTAGGGCTTTTTGTTTGTTTTGGTAAGGTTAAAGACAAAATAGAGCCTGAAAACAAAATGGAGTAACTTTAGTTTACCTAGCCTCTTCACTAGATTCTCTCACTGATCTGGGGCTCCCCAGTAGTCTAGGCCGGTTGACCAGTGACCCCCAGGGATCTGCTTGTGTCCACCTCCCTAGGTCTGGCATTCAGAGGTGCTCCACCCTGCCTGGTTTATTATACTTGGGTACCAGAAATGAAACTCAGGGTTTCATGCTTGCATAGCAAGCACCGACTGTGGAGTCCCTCCAGCCCTAACCTTAGATTTTACTTGGGGACAAAGCTAGGAAAGGTTTTGCAGCCTTGCTGTGTGTGTCTAAGTCCCTGGCCTCAGACCCTGAATGGTGAATAGTGCTGCAGGTAGAGGGCCACAGCCTGCTGGTCAGTATGCTGTGTTTGTTCCTTGGTTATACTCAGGAGAGATGCCCATTTCTGATGTGACTTCTCCTCTCATGATTTGACACTTTCCTAAATGTATTTTACTGTCTGACACATTTGAATCAGGTCAGTTCTGAAGTGGCAGCAAATTACCAACAATGCTCTTTTCCTGAAGGAAAGTTCACGCTTAATGGTTTGTTCATATGAGGTTTGTTCATATTTTTAGGCAAAGTCTATGCTAACTTTGAAATCAGGGTTGTCATATTCAATGAACAGTGTACAACATTTTAAGCTGTTATTTCTTTTCCTTTTAATTTATTACGTGTCTGTTGGTGTGTTTTTAAAGAGTCTTGCTGTATACCAAGCTGGCCTTGAACTCTCAGCAATCCTTCCGCTTCAGCTTCCAGAGTGCTGGGATTATGGTGTAATCCCAGTAGCTCCATATTTGTCTTTCTAACGCTTACATGTTTCTGTGTGATAGTACAGGGTGCAACCACTCAGCTGCAGGCGTGAAATTAGGCTGTCTCAAGTGACAACATAGGAAAAACCCCTATCACCTCAGAGGAACCACATATTGACCATGCCCTAGGGACACAGAATACAGGTCACCCTAAATGTCATGTTGCAATGCAGCAATCATTTCATGAAGTTTTTTATAGTAATGAATAAAGACATGAACTGATGTTTTTCAAATACATTAGTGAGAGCATTAGCTATTCAGGGTACAGCAAGGTGAGGAAATCTCTGCTCTAGGCCCCAGATGCTCTCTGCCTTCCCTTCAGATTGGGAGAAGCTAGGGGAGCTGTGTATTGCAGAAGGATTGCTCTATAGTCACAAGGATGCTAGGTCGCACACACAAGTGGACAGTGAATGTGCTGAGGATAGTCTAAGATAATCACTTGAAAATAATTTTTAGTGTGTATATTTATGTGCGTATCGTGCACATATATGTGTGTGTGTGTGTATCAGACCATATGCGTGTGTTCATGTTTGTGGTTCTATAGGACACCTCTGAGTGTTTTCCTCTGTTACTCTGTACCTTGTTTGCTTAAGACAGGGAATAGAAGCTTTCTGGTTTCGGCTTTGGGGTTACAGATACATACAACCACTCCTGGCTTTTTACATGGTTCCAGGGGATTTGAACTCATGTCTCCATACTCACGCAGCAAACACTCTTACCCACCCAGCAAACACCTTCCTGGCCCCCCAGGTTAATGTGTAATTAATTGTTCCCTGAACCTGCGACATTCCAACCGGTCCAGTCACTTAAATTCTCATCAGCCATCAGCCTTGTAGGTGTGGAGTGTTTCATATGTAAGGGCAAATAGGCCCTCCTTATGGGGTCCTACATATTTAGACCTGCAGCTTGCTTTGATGACATTTAAACATTCCTTTGACAATACTTTCCTGTGAAGACCTGTTGGCAGTCTTCACAGCCAGGCTTGCTTGTGTTCTTTGAATTTCAGCTGCAGTCTTTAGCCAGACTCCAGGCCGGGAGGCTCCTTTTTCTTCTCGTATCCATGAGAGTTATGGCAGTTCCTCCAGCTCTCCATTCTTCCTCGTAGCTGTTCTATGTGCTGATTGCACAGTCCCTGATGTATCCTTGGACTTCCTCTCTCCCCATCCACCCTGCTGGGAGCCCGAACCCCACGTGCCACTCCCACTCTTTGGTGCTTCCCACGCTGCTCATGCCAAATGCTTTAAATACGTCTGGATTCTGTATTTCTGTAATTCTACATTTTAATTGTCTTCTCACTCCACTGCTTCCCCGTTAGTCTAGGATGTCATGTCTTCTTCACTATAGGAGTAACCGGCTGTGAATGTTTACTGTTCTGGTCCTTTCTCTGCATCCCTTCAAACCCTCTATAGAATACATGCTGATTAGGTGGTATATTCTATGGGGAAGCCTTGGTCTTCGGGATATAGATTATTCGGTCTAGCTGCTCTTCCAGGGCTGTCTCTGTTTTCTGACCAGAATCTCAGGCCTGAAAGTTTCTCTTGAGTAATAATAACTAGGTACTTACTGTACTTGCTGCTTGCAGTAATCCATTCTGCAGCTTGTCTTCATTAATACCAGGGCCCGATACTGAGCCCAGATAGGTGAAGAAAACGCCCAGGCCATACAGCTGGCCGGCAGGTCACCTTTTGGTCCCTTCTCACTGCAGGGAGTGAAACTCTGCCCCACCTGATCCAGGTCATGTTCTGAGACATTTTCTGTGAAACAAGGCAAGGTAGAGGCTTGCTTTCCTCAGAATCAGTTTCCTTTAAAATGTTTCTGAATTTTTGTAGTTAGGTAAACTCATTAGGTTCCATGGTATTTACCTTTCCAAGGAATTACATTGTATCAAAGTCTGTAAGTGACTTGTAGACTCGAGGGAATACTTGTAAGCTATTGGTTTTTGTTTTTCCCATCAGTATAGAGGATGCTTGTATGCTATTGTTTTTATGGTTTTGCCTGTTATGTACACGTGGCAGAGAGGATTGGCACACAGTATTTACGGTGTGTTTACTTTTTAAAGCACTGCTAAACGGATTGTACTAATGAAGAGCTGATTAATTTTTTTATTATTTGGTTGCTTTTAGAATACACCTGCCAGATGATTAGAATGAGGCTAATTTAATCAGCATGGTACTGCACACCAGAGATAATTCAAGCTAATGTCAAGGACATCTTCGTCTGTCCTATAGAAGATGTTAAAACAATGAGCAACAAACACTTCAGAAATCATTTGAAGCTTCCGATCTGTGCCCCCAGTGGATATTTAAAATCCACGTTCTGCTCTTTCCTTTTGTATGCAAATTAAACTGAAAGTCATTTTGTAATGTAAAAAGGGGCTTAGATTTTATAAAACAAATAGATTGGACTTTGGTCTTTTGCTAATGTTGGCTCCTGGTTGTCAGCGTGCATACCAACTGATGTTCAGTATGTTCATCTTCAGTCAGAACTTTGATAGAATGTATGTTTTGGGGGGATTTTGACACTGGATCTGTGTGTTATTGGCTTATCTTGACTACCCTCCTGCTTCAGCCCCCCAAACACTAGCAGTACAGACTTACCACTCACTACCTCATGATTGGTGCATCTGAACTTGAAAATAAAACAATTTTTCCTTTTTAATCTTAGGTCACCCATTTTCTTTTTATCTGCTCATCTCCACGTCTTAATAGAGTTGCGTGAATTTCCTTTATCCTTTGAAGCAGTTGAACTTCTCTTTATTTTCTGGTCATGGTTTTAGAGGGAAGTTAAGTTGCCAGTGGGTGTCTTGTTCAAACAGTGAACTCTGCTCTTGCAAGATTTACTGTCTCCCTATTGAATTTCCTGCATACATGGTGGGTTGCCTTGGAAACAGGCTGGTTCCTGCACTGAAATTTCTGTCCTGATTTAAGTGGACGATGATGCTCTGCTGACCTCTGTTGTTTCATCCTGGGCCTGACACAGAATCGAGACGTTTCTGTGACTTTGTTCTCATGACTGACTGACTCAGCAACTGCCTCAGTCTCCCTCCTGCTTCTTTTACTTCTAAAAGAGACTCTGGCAGTCTCCAACATTTAGTACTAAGTGCTCTTTCAGATTTCTAATTTGGGGTGGAAAGTTTTGGGGCATTGATTGCGAAAAAGCAAAAGTTTTAGAGTTCACAAGACCAGACTGGCAGGAAATTTTAGTGATGTATCTTCTTTGTATGTGTTCATACATAGACTGTAGGCTGAGTTCCCAGACATAGATGGAAGTCACCTGTGCTCTCAAAGGTTCCAGGTCTGTTCAAGTGCTGCCTCAGGTGCAGTGGCGAAGGCTAGGAAGGGAAGTGCCCCTGGCCAGTGAAATAGGCAGACCCTGCCTCAGTGGTCTTCACTAGCCTAAAAAGTAAAAGGAATAAAGCAAACTTTCCTAACCAAGGATCTCAGGTTTGGTTTTATAATCTCTTGAAAGAGAGGCAGGGCGCTTACAGGCAGAGGGGCACAGCCTGAGGAGTTCTTTCCAGAGACCTCTACTGAGGGAAAGCTTCCATCCTTGCTTCTTTCAAGAAAAGAGTTTCAGGAAGAAAAGTTCAGTAATGTCATGACAGTGACTATACGTGGTGTGTGTGTGTGTGTGTGTATGTCTTTGAGATTGTCCTGAGGTAAGCTAGTGTGAAGCAGAGTGGAGTTTTTTAAGAAAATGATTTAATGTTTTTGAAATCTTTAAGAAAAGGCTTTCCTAAAGATTGAAGCAGGAGTGAAGAGAAACAGACTCATGGGAAGGACAGTATATCTTGTGTATGCATCTGGCCTTCTTAGGGCAGCTATATTTTATAGTCTTAAAATTTATTGCCTTTGATTAATCAAGAGACTCCCAGCTAGACGCTTTTGGAGTCTGTAGACTATGGCCCATTGGGCCTGTGGTTGGTGTGGATGGTGTTCTGAGGCAGGGGGATTGAGAACATGGGCCATTGGGGGTGCAGTAGATCTGATTTTCAGTCATCCCCATTTTATTAGAACTCTGGACAGCCCATCTCCCTGGTCTTCAGTTTCCTCTTCTGTTGAGGAGAATTGTTGCATGCCATGCAAGGTTAGGGCCTCCTGGTTATATATTGATCTGAGCATTTTTCTAGCAGACTTTTTTAGTGCTTCTGTGGTCTTTCTTTTTGTGATCCTTAAAGATAAAAACATTATTTGTGTGTAGACTCAAGCCATACCAGTTGAGTTTTCCATTAGTCTTTGTGTTTACAGTGTTTATATACTACCATGACATAGTTTGATGAGGACTACTGGTTATGTGCTTGCTGTGTTCTTCACCCAGCACCATTAGTTTCTTCTTTCTGCTCTATGTTGCTCTATGCCAGCGGCTTCATGTGGTGTGTGCTCGTTCACATATGGCTGTGGATGGCAGAGAGGCAACCCCAGTCTCCACAGAGTCAGCAGAGCCACACCCTCACTGCTGGTTGTGGGGTGTTCCTTTGTTGCCCCTCCATGCTATAAGCCTTCCTTGGCTCAAGGCTATCACTCTTCATCTTAAGAGCCAGTAGTAAGCTTCTCTGTCCATCATCACAGACCTCCAGCTAGAGTCAGGGGAGATTTTCGGTAGTTTGACACTCCTTTGATTAGATTTTAATATCACTTGGATTAGCTCTGCATTTTCTGGCCCCTAACCTGAATCCTGTTTGTAAAGTTCCATTGGTCATGGCAGGTAACATTCACCATTCTGAGAGATGTGGATGTCGAAAGTTTTGGTGGGAGGTCATTGTTCTGCCTGTTGTAACCACCATCCTGCTTCCAGCTAAGGAAGCATTTGGAGATACGTGGAGGCCCGTGATGTACCAGGCACTGAAGAATCCCGAGCTGCTCTTCAGTTCGTTGTTCTGGATTTAGCTGCTCTGATCATAATTTTAACGGTCAGAGTTGTTTGCATTTATGTGTGATGTATATTTTCCAGCTTCTCGTGTTTCTTGGAGTTAAGGCAACTTGACATGTAGGAAGTGGGAAGTGTGTGGCATTGAGTAGGGTGTATTTACAGTTGGCTCATCCCATAATTATCCAAATTCAACCTGTCTTTTTTTTCCCTCTTCATACTTGTCAGATGCAAGGAATAGAAGAAAGATTATTGAGTAATGCAGTGAGCTGTTGGAACTGGAGAGATGACTTGGAAGTTACGAACAGGCATTGCTCTTGAGGAGGAATGCAGTTTGTTCTCTTTTGAGTTTTTGATCTTAGCCATTCTGACAGGAGTGAGATGGAATCTCAGAGTCGTCTTGAGTTGCATTTCTCTGACAATTAAGGATGTTGAGCATTTCTTCAAGTGTCTCTGGGCCATTTTAGATTCCTCTTTTGTGAATTCTCTGTTTAGGTCTGTTCCCCATTTTTTGATTGGGTTACTTGGTTTGTTGGTGTTTAATTTCTTGAGTTCTTTATAGATTTTGGATATTAGCCTCTGTCAGATGTGGGGTTGGTGAAGATCTTTTCCCAATCTGTATGCTGCTGTTTTGTTCTAATGACAGTGTCTTTTGCCTTACAGAAGCTTTTCAGTTTCATGAGGTCCCATTTATTGATTGTTGGTCTTAGGGCCTGGGCTAACTTGTACAACCACTATGGAAATCAGTCTGGTGATATCTTAGAAAACTTAGAATAGCTCTACCTCAAGACCCAGCCATACCACTTCTGGGTATACATCCATCCAAATGATTGCTCACCAAACCACAAGACATCTCCTCAGGTATGTTCATTGCAACTTTATTTGTAATAACTAGAAACTGGAAACAATCCAGATGTCCTTCAACAGAAGAATGGATTAAAAAAAAAAAACTGTGGTACATTTTCACACTGGACTACTACTCAGCTATCAGAAACAAGGATCATGCAATTTGCAACCAAATGGATAGAACTAGAAAAGCTCATTCTGAGTGAGCTAACTCAGACTCAGAAAGGTGCACATGGCATATATTCACTTATAACTGGATTTTAGCCATATAGTACAGGATAACCATCCTATAATCAATAGACCCAAAAGAACAGGAACATGGACTTGGTTACCTGTCAGTGGGACATCCCACCCTAGTGGAACTGCCATGTATGCCTCCTTTGCAAGAGGAAGCTCTTAGACCTCATATGACTAATGAACTGAGGGGGATTGATACGTAGAGACACCCCACATGGGAGGGATGGGATGGGTGCAAAAGGGGGTAGAGGGTGGGAAGGAGAGGCCAGGAGGGGGTGGAGGGAGGGGATGGCAATGGAGATGTAAGGAAGTAATAAATACAGGTTAAAAAAAAACAACTCAGAGTGAATCTTAAAGAATAATCTAGTTCATGGGTAGTGAAGATTCAATCTGTTAAAATACAGAGTTGAGTCAACATCTTAGAAACTTAAGCTATATTTCTTTTACTTTTTGAAGGGCATGCAGGGATTTTGAATCTGTGATGCTTTTGTGGAGGGTCTCATTTTCTTTTGCTGTGTTTCTATATGTACTCTTGTAGAGTAGCTTTTCTAAAATTATAAATCCTTCCCAATTTAACACAAAATTACTTCATGTCTGCACCTGGCACTTAAAATTTGGTTTAAAAGAAAGCTGTAAAATTGTGTGTTGTTGGCACATTGCAAATCACCAACTGTGATTCTGTCGCTGAAACTCACACAGCACTTATTCACCACACAGTCCAGATTTCTTAATCCTGTGTTTTCTCAAAATGCTGGAGATAATTATTGAAACTAATATACATGTATAAGCACTTCCATGTTTGGCATTTAAAGACTTGTTTGTAATTTTCCATCTCCACTTTCGGTTTGCAGAAAAGGCTTGATTTGCCAGAAGAGATCTCATAGTTGATAACAAACTTGAATTTCAATTATTTCCAATTAAACACCAAAATGTCAAAATTTGATGGCTCCAAAATGAATATTAAGCCATACTGCTTGTACAAGATATGATATTTAAGTCAATGTAGAATTTCTGTTTTCTGATGAACAACTCAGAATGGGCGTTGTTAGCCTATCAAGGGTACTTTTGGCTGTCATTACTTTGGAAATTGAAACTTCACAGTTGAAGGACAGCAGAAAGACGGGGATTCTTTGTCTGGAGGGTCATGAAGACAGCCCACGTACCAAATTGTACCTGATGACTGTTTTAATAACTAAAAGTTTGTTCAGACATAGCCATACTCTTTGTTGTTGCTGTTCACATGCTACCACAGGGAGGTCGAGTCACGACAGACATATCTCCTGGAGCGTAGCCCCAGAAGAATTTATCTGTTTTCAGAAGGAGTATGCTGATCTCCGTTGTCATGAGGTTTCTGTGCCTCCAATGAGGAGCATCTCCCAGTCATACCAGGCGAAAGGGACTTAATTACATTATCTGAAAACTTGAGAGTAAACCTAAAAACACTCCTTGGTTTTGTAGCTGTTAAGGATATCTTTTCCTTTGCTTACTACAAGGTTGAGTGGCCCAAGTTTTCCTCCTACTTTGCACTGTTCTTCCCACATAACATCCCACTGGATTAATCAGCTAATTGCATATTACATCACAGCAGGGCTCCCTGCTTCCTGTTTCTCTGCATGTCTCCGCGACATGAGGATAGAAGCAGGTATTTGTTTAAGATGACAAAGCTGTGTAGGAAATGAGGAAATGGTGCCTGTGTCTTTGTGAATGTACCCCTCTCGTCTTTTAATTAGAGTGTGGACATTGCAAAACCTCTATAGGGCAGGTGGTTCCTTTCAGCCACAGCCGTGGATCTCCATCCTTGGGAAGCTACTGAGTTGCTGGACACCTTGGTAGTGCTCAAAAAACGGTGCTAGATATGAGAAGAGCCAGAGTGAAATTTTTCATAGTATTTTGTGACGACACCTAACAGTTGAAAACTCCCATTTGAGGTAATTATAAATTTCATGAAAGTTGGGAAATAGCTACAGAATGTTCAATACCCCTTCATCAGCTCCTTAACCTCCACATCATCTCTGATCAGAGGCAATTATCGCCAGTATAAACCAACATTCAGCTTACCTGTGAGGTGATTGTCAAAGTTCGTTTTGACTTTGCTTCTCTTTGTTAGAATCTTTTCTGGCCCTCTATCCAGCAGAGGATGCTATCACACGTATTTCTTGTTTTTCTGTAATTTACTATTTTATATGATTTTTGTCATTCCTGATTTTCATAATGGTTGCACTCTGATTCAGAGTAATCTTTGTTTTGTGGAATGTTCTTCAATTTAGGTTTATCTGATATTTTATGGTTAAATTGAACTGACGTGTTTTTCAGGAACAGCAGCAGCCACATATTCTGACCTATCGCTGCTGTTCTTATGTGTGGAGTGTTGTGCCTGCCATCATTCTCCATTGCAGAGTTAACTTGCCTTTCTTCTTTTGGTTGAGACTTGTAATATGGGAAGCCTTTTGAGAAGGGAAACATATTGCTTCTCTTTGTATTCTTGCCATCAGCTTAGGCATTCATTGTTAGGTTTTGTCCATAATATTTATTTCTATGGATTTCCTTAATTTTCAGTACTCCCTACTTTTCCATTGTTGTTTATCTATTTATTTTATTTTTTTTAGGCTTGGTCTCTTATAGCTCCGGTTTGTCCTCAACTCACTCTGTGGCTCTGCAGCCAAGGATGACATGAGACAGGCAGTTACCCTGATTTCCTTCATCTGGTCACTTGTAACATTGGCATCTATTGGTAGATTTCCTGTGACAATTGCTTCTATGAATGTTCCTAATGATAGCTTATATTTAAGTTGCTTCTTATTTATATTTATCCATTCATTTATTTATCTATTTACTTGTGATGCAGAGTCTCACATAGCTCATACCCTTCTCCAACTTGCTGTATAGCCAAGGATGACCTTGAACTTGTGTTTCTCCTACCTCCACCTCCGAACTGGGATTAGAGGCTTTTGCCAATATGTCTGGCTTATGAGATGCTGGGAATGAAACTGGGGGCATTGAGCATCCTAGGCAAGCTGTCTACAGATGAGCCATGCCCCAGCACAACTCTTGACTTTTATTTTTTGGATGCTACAGTCGAAGACAGCTGTCATCTTTCCATTACAGATTCACAGATGTGTTGTTTATTTTGCAATTATGATCCTCCGGTGGAATTATTTATTTGGCCATAAGTTATCCCAGCTTTGGTTGTGGAGGATAGAGGGAAGTGAGCTTATATCTGCTTCCCTTTGATGTGCCTTTTTTTTTTTTTATTTTGAACACCTCCTCACAGCATTACTAGGCATTATACTCACTGTGTATTTTCTCTGTTCCATCTTTTCAAGAAGCCTTGTCTTATTAGTGAATAACATTAGAAACCTAGATCTGGGCATGAGGAGTGTTCATTGATTCTAGGATGCTATTGCCTCTCAATGCCAGGACTTCTCAGACCAGATCTAGGAGATTTATCTGTCTCCTCATAGTATCAACCCTTCTCTACACCATCTGTCTGTCTGTGTCCTGGCCACCTGTAGCTGTGTGCTACAGTATGGTCTTTCTAACAGGCAACCAATTAGACTACAGTAGATCTGGGAATTTTCATTGTCTTAGTGACATCATAGCTAATGCTTTTCTCATTTGTTGCTGTGAAAGAACCGAATACATTGCCAGCCATTTAAAATTTATAGCAATGAATTATACATAGTACATTTTATCATTATTGTAGAGTATAACATGTTCTATGGAAAAACTTAATGTTTAACAGTATGCCTTGCTATGCCAACAATGGCCTCATACATCTGGTTCTTGCAGTGTTATTGATTAATGGCCTGCATTTAGTGATTAGCCTATCCATCCAGGTCAGTGCAGGCATTCTGCAAGAATCTATGGTGGTACTCCAGCACTGAATTGGTTTCTTTCAGGGTGGCTTAATCCTAAAAGGCATGAGCTTGTGCTGAGCCCCAATTCCAGCCTAACACCGCAGAGCTCATTCCAGCATCTCCTTTTCGGTAACTGCTGTTTCTGACAGTGAAAATATTGGCTTTCACCATTCAAAATATTTTCACGTTTTTGTTCATTCCTGGTATGTGCATTTGTGTAGCAGAATGCTAAACTCTATGCATGTATGAAGCAAATTGACTCCCTAGAATACAGTGTTTACATGATCATTCATTTGTATTTAGCTTTAAATTTTTAACCAGTGGAAATAGTGTTTTTCACAGTGAATCTAGATGGTTTCTGTTTCATCCCTCTCAGCATGGTCATGTGTTTGTTCATAGAGTGGTGAGGATTATCTGTGTCATTCCTATGTCCTCAGAGCTGCTGCCTCATGTTGCTATGCTGATTGATTTCAGTTAGCTATCCGTGTTTCAGCTAATGGATTTGCGATTGTGCCTGACATGCAAAGCTATTCAGAAGTGTATCCTTTCCCTCCTATTGGCATTGTCTAGTTCCACCCCCCCTTTTTTTTTTTTTATAAGATTCATACCTGTAAATGACTCATTTCCTTACCTTCTCTTTAAGCTTTATACAGTAATGAGGAGATAGTACATTTTTAAATATACCCTTTCTCAAATGTGAAGGGCAGTGTATATAGTGTGCATTCAAGTACACACACACAGATGCACTCACACATACTTTTGAAGCTGGGGATATAACTCAGTGGGTAGAGTGTCTGCCTAGCATGTAGGAGGGCCTGGTTCAGTCTCCAGTGCCACAGGATGTGGTGGCGTAGTGTTGTTATCCAGGACTGCGAAGTGGGAAATGAAGGCAAGAAGACCTGAACTGAAACAGCATCCCTGGAATCAGCAGTTGTAGGCCAGCCTGTGTGACTTGAGACTCTTAGGGGTGAAAGAAAGAAGGAGAAGAGAAAATACATTTATAGATAGATGCATGTACATGGATGTTCTTTGTACTTAGCCGCATATCCCATGTTAAAAAGCTTTAAACTCACTCTTGCCCTAGCATTCTGGGATGTCACTGTGTTCTACTGTTTTTATACCCATGAAATTTTAGATGGGAAAACTCACTTCCTAGAAATGTATGAGTTGAGCCTCAGGGAGACAATGATTTACTGAGGCCTCACTTCCTAAAAAGCTAGCATTCTTGGATACATTGCTGTCAGTATTTCCCCCTAGGTTTGTCTCTACATGGTGGAGTGTTTGGTAGTGATTTTGATGCCTTTATTCACAAGTGTCCCTATGTCTGTCATTTCCAGCTGGTAGCAGTGTTTGATGAGCAGGATCCCCACCATGGAGGAGATGGTACCAGCGCCAGCTCCACAGGCACCCAGAGTCCAGAGATATTCGGCAGTGAGCTGGGCACCAGCAATGTCTCTGCTTTCCAGCCTTATCAAGCCACAAGTGAAATTGAGGTCACACCTTCAGTCCTGCGGGCAAGTGAGTGAGAGTTTCTGTATTCCACATGTTTCTTCTTAATTTCCAGATTCCCTAGCTTCTTTATCTGTCTGTGCTTTTGCAAATGGAATTCTTTGTGTTCATCAGACATGGGTTACATTTGAACCTAGGCCAATATCTTTTTCACAAGAAGCCAGCAGCTACGTACCTGTTTGTAGAGTGGCTCAGTTTTGTCTACAGAAGAGACTTTTGGTTGCTCACTAAGGTAAGTAAAGATAGATTGCAGGCGGACTACCCTCCAGTGTCTTTATGGATACAACTAGTCAGAGGGTTCTCTCATAGTCCACGCTGCCCTAGCCATGGCTCACACATGTATTTCATGTGAACAGCTAGCAGAGATGAGACCCTGCCACCAAAGTGGTCTGTGGGGTTTTGGGAGAGAGGCAACTCGAACCTCAAGGAAAGTTAGGGACATGGTGTCTGTGAGGAGTAATGTACGAGGGAACTCCAGTTTCAGAACATTTGTTTGAAGGATTCCATAACCAGTCCTGGAAAGTTTACTTAGGAAAGTGAAATATTTTTCTAGAAGAAATAGTTTTGCTTGTAAAGTTTCAGAGCTGAGCTGTGCTAACGGTAAGGCATTTGGGTGATTTATAATTAGTAAGGCGTGATGCCGTATACCTGTAACCCTGCTGTTAGGGCCAAGGCAGGAGCGTTGTGAATTGTGGCTATCACCCTGTCACACCCACATTTCTTCCTCAAAGAAACAAGTTTAAAATTCATTTGTCTTTAGGCGTCTCTGCTTAAGATTTCTTCAGTGGTTTTTTTTTTTTTTTTTTGGATAGAATACTTGGTGTGATTGAATTGACATAGAGTCTTTGGATGGCCATTTTTTTTTCTATAGTTGATTAATCATACATAATTATGTAATATCTAAAATGCAACATGAGTAATTATTTAGAATGTGTATTTTATTCTTCTAGAATGCATTCTGATTCTGTTTTTTTTTTTTCACCTCACTGGTGGTGGTCCATAGCATTTCAGAAGCTTGCTTCTACCTGTTTGTAAACCACATGTACGTCTTCCTTGTTTGTTCCTCCATCTTTGATTTCTCTATGTAGTCAACTAGACATTTAAAGTAGTGCTGTTCAGTTAAAACTGTATCTGAGTTTAAAACTAAGTCTAACATACAAAGAGAGAAAAGTTGAAAATTCTTATAATTCTCTCAGAGACCCTGCATTGGATAAAGGGAATCTCTACAGGAAACAAAACAAAACAAAACAAAAAAACAACCAAACAAAATAAAATAAATATCAAATTCTTTACTGCTCTCTAACATTCTTGGTTCTCTACCAAATCTTTTCCTTTGCTTTATTTATTCTCAAGACTATTTTATGTGTTCTTTGACACTTTGACACACATTTACAATGTGTCCAATAATCACTTTAATACACGTTTACAATGTATCCAGTAATACACATCCTTAAGTCTTTTCATTCTCTACTCCTCGCTGCTCAGCCTCAGCAACCTTACCTGGAGCAGTCATGTTCCTTGGTCCTTCCTCTCACCAAACCCTCCCCTCTTGCTCCTCCTTTTATTCCCTCTCCCCTCCCTTTCCCTCCTTCCCTCTCCTTCCTCTCCCCTTCTCCACCTCTAACCCACTGAGTCCAGTTAATGATGCCTGCTGGAATGTTGACCAGGCTTGTTGACTTGACCTTCCACAGATTTGTGCAAGTACTCATAGCTGCAGGATGTTCATGACTGCAATTGCCATGTTGTGTCCAGAGGACAGTACTTCACAGCATTGCTCTCCATCTTCTAGCCCTTAAATTCTTTCCACTTCATGTTTACAACACTGCCATACATCTGTATATCAGGACTGGGAGTATAACGTGCTGGTATGTCCTGTGCCTGGCTATACTGTAAGCCCCGGATTCTGTCACCAGCATGAACAAAACATGTACTAAGGGAAACAAGTAAACCGTAATAAGTACACATTTAACATGTCTGATCGGCCAGCTGAAGCTGCTGTGATGGTCTATCCTACAGAAGGATAGAGATCCTGAAGGTATAGTGTGCTGTGCATTGTGAGAGTGGTGGGCTGCAGAACTATACCTGCATGCAGAGCAGTGCTAACCAGCTCCGTCAGTTGTTTACATCCTCTGGACCACGTGAGACCCAGGTGCAATGAAAAGTGTTTTCAGGGTTGGAGAAAAACAATAACCCCTCCTACGTCCATTTTGCTAAGGTCTCAAATAACTGCCCTTTTGCCTCCTTAGTAGCTTAAGGTGGGCACATACCTGACTTTGGTGTCCCGACAACATCACTTTTATCCAGAATTGGGTTTTTCACATCTGTGCTAGAAGTCAAAGGAAGATTGCAGTATATTTGGGAATACTGTATGCCCTATGGATATCACAGGTTTTGGATATGATACTGCTATAAAGTGTTTGACAAAGTATCTGACTAGTTACATTTTATTTTAATAACTTTTTAAGTCTTTGCATTTGGAACTATTTTACAGCTATATTAGTCTTACATTATCATTTTTTTTCTGAGATATTATTTAGCTTATAAGGTATTACCAATTTCATAATTTTTAGAATTTAAAGAAAAGTAATATTTATTGAAAGATTGTCATAAAGTATCCTTTTCCCTTTTTCCAAGTTTTTTTTCTAAACTATTTCTGTATCTTCATGTGAATGCTGCGTACATGTGGGTCCATGTGCTGTAGCACTTATATGGAGGTCAGAGAATAGCTCTAGAGTTTATTTTCTCTGTTACATTTATGTAGATTTTGGGATTGAATTCACATCACCAGGCTCACAGAATATTTGCCTTTAAGGCTCAGCTGTCTGGTCAGCCTGCCTTTCTCCTTTTTGATCTCATATTTTTCCTTATCTAAGAATATAGAGATCTAGTTAAAGATTTATTCAAAGATAGGGAAGAAAAAGGATCTTTGGGTTAGAGATCTAGGGTTTCAACATTTAGCTTATATTAGCATGGTGCTTTTGGATCTGATTTAAATATACATTGAAACTGCAGAGACTATTCTACTGTACTTCCTCTTGAGCTGTTATAGCAGAGTATGGCATATAAATGCTATTCTCAGAATTTGAAATAATTGCCTCCTCACTGAGTAAGCTCTATTCAGCATCCAAAGCCCTTCCCGTTTTGTTATGGGTGCAATCTGATTATTACGTGTTGACGAGGTCATATATCTATTAATTGGACTAGAGATGGGATACAAAATTGCTGTAATTATTGTAATTTTCCAGCTAATTGCAGGGTTGGTAGTGAATATTTAACTTCCGCATAATGAAGACCAGTATTCCATCAGAAGTTGTTTCATAGGGCATCACACATTGTGTTTTATATCTTTGGTGATCTTTGCCCAACATGTATGGATTCACTCCAGATGTCACCATGCTCACAGGCTGAGGGTGAGCAGTTCTTAGTTTCTCTCCTTTCTGGTTGCTGTGCTGCTGGCACTGTTTGGTTATAAATCAGAGTGTTCTCCTTTCAGGCCTGTAACCAAGGTTGGATGATCTGACCTGGCGGGAAGAGGACTCCAGCAACTTTTTCTCTTAACCTGTACCCAACTGAGATACTCCTGGAGATGATCATTTTAAAGAAATAGACTCGTGTGGTGTATGGGTTCTGCTTTTGAGTTACGAGTTAGGTTGGTTATCAGTGAGCTTGCTTAATGCTGTGTCATGGGCTTACATAGCACACTTGCCCCTGTACGAGTGCTTCATTGGAGCTAGGCTGGCTTCCCATGGTGGCGGCCAATTGACGTTTTAAAAGTAATGGTGAGTACATAAGGTGATTGCCTCCTTGAGGTGTGGGGGAGAGGCTGCTAGGAGCTCGCTGTAGAGCAGAATGTCACTTGCTCCCTGCTGAAATATAAACTGGAGGAGCAGGTGAAAATCACCAAACCTAATGAGCAATTTGGCAGATAAGACAGGCTGTCAGGCGATGGTGGCCACCTGCCTGCACAGCACTGTTTGTTCCAAAGGATGACTATTAAATACCACAAGGAAAAATTATTTTTTTCCTAGTGATATTTGGTATCACGAAGAAGTGTGCTTTATTTTTCAGGTTTCTAATTAGCAATCAACAGTCAATATATGGTGATTGTGGAGTATTTTTTCTATGTGCCCGATCACATGTTTCACCTATAAAACATGAGTAAAGTACATTTGTCCACTTCAGAACCCAAGACAATACTAGGCTTCGAAGTGCACAGTTAAGGCAGCTTCACCGGATGGCAGCCTCTCCTCTGGTCATCCACTGAAACTCTCCAAAGTTACATTGGGTCATCCTCAGGGTGCTGTGCTGGTGGCACCCACCAATTACAATTACAATTGATTAATTGCTGCATTTCCAAATACTTGATTTGAATGTACCTTTGCATTTCCTGGCTGGCATCGGTTTTTCTAAGTTATTTTTAAATAGAATGAATATTAGGGTCTTCCTTTTATTTATGTCTGTGAGAAGCACCTTTTCTTGTTACTTCAGTGGCCTTGTACATTCTTAAAAATGTCTTCTTCCACAGAGCTACACTCCAGTCTCATAGCACTTAAGTTAAAATACAGTCTCTCTCTCTCTCTCTCTATCTCTCTCTCTCTCACACACACACACACACACACACACACACTCACACACTCACACACTCACAGACATGAACAAAAGAACATCTTAATATCTATGATATAAAGATGTTTTGCACTGAGTGTGATTAAGATATATGATGATATTTGCACTGGGTGTAATCAACAGCTTCAATAGCTTTAGAAATATGCCCTGTTTGTAACTTGTACCTTTGGCCTTGTAGATCATCTTGGTACCTATTAGGACAGACTGACCTGATGGGATTCCGATCACGTGTGGGATCTCCATGCCTTTGACATGTATTCTCCTCAACTAGCTTTTGAAATTAGAGGCAAGCCATGCGGAACTGGCCCCGTCTACAGAAAGCTCTGTAATTCCACATCTGCTGCAGGAGCACACTCACAGACTCACCCTTTCTGCCTCAAAGATTTCCCATGGCACAGCTGCTTTTCCGTCACTTCCTGTCTTTAATGATTAAATTTTTCTTGACCTTGAGGGCTTGACTTTCTTTCTTTTTTTTTTTTTTATGGAACTATACTCAATATGCCTGATTATGCGGTCTATCAAATTGAAAAATGGTATTTATACCTGAAAAACTGCAATGTTAGTGTTGTCATGGCTATGTTCAGGAAGTATTATTTAAATCAAAGATAAAAAAGCCCTACACACACACACACACACACACACACACACACACACACACACAAACAACTACATGAAAGAGTCTCAGTAGACACCATACAGAAGTGAATATACAAAGTTTCTTTTGTTTGTTCATCTTCTGTTGTGTCCTGTGGTCAGTCCTCCTTTCTATTCATTCCTGTCCCACACATACTGTGGATTATCTTGTCAGTTTGAAAGAATGCAGATGAAATTTTTCTCTGCTACACTTGACATAATCTTTTTTTCCCCTTGAGAATATGTTTGCTTATTTATTTTTCTCAAAAAAAAATTTTAAACACCAAGAGTCGTTTATGTATCCCCTGTTTTATTTGGTCTTGTTTGACTCTTGTGGCCACCTGGAGACGGCTCTCCTATCTCAGAACCACTGAGTCAGTACCAGGGACTGGATGAAAGAAAGCCTTAGGAAGTTTGCCTTTGATGATGCAACCTCCTCCATGTCTAGATATAGCTAATTGTCTCTGAGGGATGACATTTTAAAGGATGAAAATGTCCCTTAAAGTCAAAGTCATTTTGTTTTAAAATGTTTCTATTGATTTTCAATTGTTTATCAATTTATTGCCTACTGTGTGGAGAGTGAGATTTCCATCACTGAGAAACAGTGTCTGCAACTGATCAAATTATTTATTCTAGCTCAGGGATTCAGTTCACAGCCACCTCTTCCTGATGCATGGCCTTGTGGTCTCATTGTGAATCATGTGAATCAGGAGGGCTCAGTGAATGCTTCATGACTGCCAGGAAGTCAGTTAGAAGAGAATATATGGTTAGCATGTGGTAATACCTTTTGAGGGTTCACTCCCCAATGACCTGGTTTCCTGCCTGCAGACTCTGCTTCTAGAAGGTTCTAACACCTCCTGGTAGTACTGGTGAACCTCTACTGCAGCTCCCACAGACAGACCGTCATCTGTGCATGGCCACACGGTGGCTGCTGAGTGCTGACGTGTGGGTGGGGTGCTGAGACACACTGCAGAAAGCATCATGGTCCGTCCTCTTTATAATAAAGGTCTTTCTGCATTCTGGATTCAGTGTGCTCTTTCAACATCTTCGCCATACTGGCATTTGAAAGCTGAACTAAATCTAGAATTTTATAAAGGAGATCTGTGTCTTTGCCACCTCCCTGCTGTTTCTGCCTCTTGTTATAAGTGCAAACCATTGGCCTCACTTGCTCTTAAATACTGTCATTCCATGCATCCCTCGCTGGCCTCATTTCTCCCATGTTCTCTCTGAAATGTTTGAATGTCTCTGCCCCAACACCTGTCTGTTCTAGGGCTTCACAGCTGCCTTCCTTCATTTCCTCAACCCTTTCTTCCTTTTTCAAGACAGCATTTCTCTGTGTAGCCCAGGCTGTCCAGGAACTCACTCTGTAGACCAGGCTAGCCTCAAACTCAAAGATTCCCCTGTCCCTGCCCCCCCCCCCCAACCAGTGCTGGAAGTAGAGACATAAACCACCACACCTGGTGTAAGTGGGAAATGGCAAGCAGCTGTCACAGAAGTTGCCACCCTGCAGTTCTACCACAGACCACTAGGTCTCTTTTTCTTGCCTTTGTGGTAGTAGCCTATTGATAATTTTATGTATGTATGTGTGTATATCAAAATTTTAGTATTTAGATATTCACACACTGTAAATATACATTCATAAATGTACTTATGTCTAAGTATATACACATAGCTGATGATGAGGTTATGCATGGAAAGATTTAAGAATTAGCCAGGAAAATGAGATTTTTTTTGAAAGTTAATTCTCATGTTTAAAGATGGAAAATTACAACTAGATCAGTCAGGGCAGCTTGGACCAACAGTAATCCAGAAACAACCATGACGGAAGGGCATCTCAGAGCTCTGCTAGGTTCTTCAACCTATTATCACACTTAATTAAAATGTCATTGTGGGCCGTGACTGATCCATTGGCTAATTTGATATTTAAATCAGCTGGAACAGTATTTATTTTAAATATAGAATTTGCGATAATGAATTGGAAAAGAATATTATGTTGCTTGGCAGTGATGTTCCAGGCTGAAGATTTATGACTTAGACCAGGGCAAAGCAGCTGGTGGTTAGTTGGATTAAGTAGTGTGTGGACATCTAGTACGGATTCATTCTAGCCAGACAGTATGGTTACATTTTAACTGGAACAAGTAGGTTGGGAAAGGGAGACAGAAACAAAGTCTCCAGTGGTTCCAAATTTAGGAGAACAATACCATTCTTAAATCTGCACTGGGTTTCTGATCGGTAGGGGAGGCTACGGAGAATCTTGAAGCCTTTGTGATGAGCTAGGAGGTTGTTTTGGCTGGAGAAGTGATCTCTCCCTTATTCCTCTTATAAGGGAGTTTTTTTTTTTCCCTTCTAAATTGCTAGCCCTGTGTATATCCTTCTTTCTTTTATTATGTGAAATAGGGTCTCATGGAGCTCATGATAACCTTGAATCCATTAGTACCTGAGGCTGATTTTGAGCTGGATATCCTCCTGCCTCCACCTCCCAAATGATGGGATTATTGGTACAGGCCACTATACTTTGCTGTATAGATGCATATTTATAATAAAGTTTAATTTTTAAATTAGACACACTAAGACACTGACTCAATTCCTGTTCTGTTGCTGTGAAGAGACACCATGACTGAGGTAACTCTTATAAAAGAAAGCATTTAACTGGGGCTTTGGTTACAGTTTTAGAGGGTCAGTCCATGAACATCATGATGTGAAACTGACATGGGAGCTGAGAGATTTACATCTTTATCCACAGGCAGGGAGAGAGACAGAAAGACAGAGACACACACACACACACACACACACACACACACACACACACACACACAGAGAGAGAGAGAGAGAGAGAGAGAGAGAGAGAGAGAGAGAGAGAGA
>CAJQZJ010032510.1:3225071-3259273 GCA_907164525.1 Lophiomys imhausi
GAGAGAGAGAGAGAGAGAGAGAGAGAGAGAGAGAGAGAGAGAGAGAGGGCATGGTGTGGGCTTTTGAAACCTCAAAGCCCACCTTCAGTGACATACTTCCTTTAACAAGGCCACACCCCCTAATCCTTGTCAAACAGTTCCACTCCCCAATGACTAAGCATTCAAATATATGAGCCTTTGGGGACCATTCTCATTCAAACCACCACAGACATTAACCGTAATTAATAATAACAATTGCAGTAATGCGATGTAACAACATTATACATGTGACAGGTATTTCTGTCCACATACTTAGCTATCCTCTCCTCATCCCCCATATTAGTTATTTTCCTCCTTGCTCTGGGGGTAAAGACTTAACAAAAAGCAGTTTAAGAAAGGAAGGGTTGATTTGTTTCACAAGGGTATACAGTCCATCATGGCAGGAAAAGCATGAATGCAAACATCACATTGTATCTACAGCCCATAAGCAGGGAGCATACTAGAAGTGAGTCAACTCTCAAACTTCAAGACCTCCTTATTCCTCCCATCCTGTGTCATACGTACCCCTGGGAGGCTTCACCTCCTAAAGGTATTTTAAAATCTTCAAAATAGAGCTCCTACTGGGGACTGAGAGTCCAAGCACATGAGTCTTGGTTGGGGGGGTCATATTCAAACCATGACCTACAGGTCATTTAAACACTAGCAAATAAAACACCCACAAATTGAGTGGGTGTTACTGTATTCACAGCTTAATATCTCACAGCAGTCTAGAGAAACAACTTCAGTTGTGTGCATGTACCCATCCACCCAGTCATGAATGGTGCCAGAAATAATCCCCAGGTTCTCATACATGCTTGACAAATGCTCCAGTATAGTTCCCCAGCCATGATGTGTGAATGAGCCATTGTTCTCCCTGATCAGGGGCCTCCCTGTACACCAATGAGCATTTGACACAGTAACATTGATGGGTTGGTCATTTAAAATAAGTATAGAAGGAGAATAATAGCCAGTGAAGACAAGCAATGAGCATTTTGTTTACACCCTGTTTTATTTAGATGAACACAATGGAGCAATATTTCCTAAAGAATAAAATTTCTGGTCATTATTATATAATTCTGTTTGATAAAAATACTCTGGTAAAAATGTTCCATTTTTAGCTTGTTTGCATAATTAGAGAATTTTCATGATAATTACTCACTTTTGTACTGTGTGAAAAATTGATTAGAAAAATCATGTATAGGCTGTTAATCCTGAACTCGTGGGGCAGTTTCACCATCACGGTCTACAGTTCACTTTTGCTTTCTTGTCGGTTGTGTTAGCAAAACAGCTAACTTGTGCCTCAGCTGTCATTCTTAGCCTAGTTCAGACATTTCTCCTCTTGGTTTCTTAGGATAGAGAGGAATTGACTATTTGGGCATTTACTAGCCTTTAAAGAATTCACAGTTTTCTTGACCACTGTTCTTCTAGTTTGGCCTGCATGTTGCAGATAATTTTGTGCATATTAACATGCAGGGTTTTGTTTTGTTTCATATAGCACATGCTCAGTAGGTGAGAGAGAAGCAGATGAGGCCAGGGGATCAAGAGTAGTCTCTGCAACATAGGGAGACCATGTTTAAAAGAAGCAGAAAGAATCCCACCATTCTTGTTCCTGTGCCGACTGGCTCAGCACTGCTAAAGTTCAATTCTTCCTCTCTGCCAATGAGACTAGCAGATCCCTGCCCTTGTTCCTGGATTGTGACTGTTCTCAAGTGCAGCAAGATCACCCACTGTTCATGTCTTCAAGAGACATCACCAAGGACCCAGATTTTACATGATTCACTGGCCAAATTCCTTTAACGTGGATTGTTTTTTTTTAATATGAGAGATTCGCTTAACAAGGCCTTCTACTGGACACCTTTGTTATATAGTTTATTTTTTGGCCTCTGATTCCTGTAGTAGCAGACAACCTTGGATTTCTGATCTCCCTGGCATCCTTCTCCCTGGTGTTTACAACCCTGTGGAGCTGGGCTTTAAAGCTTGGTGCATTGCTAGGCACTTTACCAGCTGAGATGTAGCCCCTTGCACACGTTTCTTCCTGCACCCGTATCATGAATGAACCAGCGCTCATGTAACAGCTCTGCTAGCACAGACTGTTGAGACTTTTAATTAGGAAGCAACCCACTGAAAGCACGTCTCGGGGATGCTGTTCCTTAGAGTTGTGATACCCACTGAAAGCATGTCTCGGGGATGCTGTTCCTTACAGTTGTGTCTTCTAGCTTCAGTCACTCTACATTGGCAAGGAGTATAAGTTGCCAATTTTGTGCTCACAGCTTCATTGTGCAATCAGCTTTATTGCGTCAGAGAAGTTTGATTTAGTTGAGGACTCATATTTGTGGCTACTGTTCTTTGCCAGCTGTAAAAAAAGAAACAATACCAAAAAAAAAAAGAAAGAAAGAAAGGACTAAACAAACAGTACACCAGAAATGAAAGTGTGACCAGCACTTCCTGTGAGTGGAAATCTCAGGGGGCTTCTCCCGGGGAAGTATCAGGGTGTTTACACGGCCTCCTTAGCTATCATAAAGACAAGTAAAAAAAATATGCCCCCACTTTGTTTTTAGCCTTTGGTCAGGTTTGTCTGGGATTGGAATTCCACAGCCTTAGGCCTTTAAAAGCTGGGATTATATATGTGTATGCTGCTTAACCTCTGTTTCAGAGGTTTTGGGCTTTTGTTTTTTAAGACAGAATTTATTGAATTCTATGCTGGCCCCCAACTGTGTAGCCAAGGATAATCTTGAATTTTGACCTGTTCCTTTTACCACCCAGTGCTGGAATTTCAGGCATGCATCATAAACCTGATTTATTTGGTGCTGGGGATTGAACCTAGGCTTTTTGTGTGTCCTGTTTTGCTAATATTTAGAGCTAGCTTGTGTGTTAACTCTTCATACCCCATTCCTTGTACCCTGGGCCTCTCTGAGTTTCTGCCTTGTACTAATACAAGTTCTCTGTGCACCCGGAGGCCTGGGCTAGGCTCTTGGAGGCCAGAACTGTCTGGAGAGTGTCTTATTTGGTGTGACTTGAGAAGAGGGAGTTTGTGTAGGTTTTGTGGGTCTTCTGGTATGCTAGTAAGTTTAATAATCAGATGTCTGAAATCTAAGGTGGTTTGCACTGTTTACCCTGAAGCACACCTAGCAGATGTGAACAGCTGTATTATGGCTTGTCCATTGTAAAAATGCCAACACCATAATGGTCGCAAAGGACAGTAGGATTCAGTTTTGAGTACCTTTGTTTTAATGTGTAGTTGGATGTTTATGTGACTTAATTTTTAATAATGACTTCACCTAAATAATCAGCTCTTGACAGTTTAATAATTCAATGATATGAACTAGTCTAGAATTCTCATGCTGAGCAGAGACAGATCACAGATTTTGCGTGTAATTTGGTACAGTTGTGGTCTACATACCATTCCAGTTTTGAGGTACCTGGACTAAGTTTAGCATTTGTCAGTGAGAGAGGACTGTGAAGGAGGAACATAAAATTACCGGTAATAAGACACTCCCTGGGTAAAGAAGGAAAACAGTGTCCCAGCAAGCATGGCTATCCATATTTTGAATCAGCACCTCCACTCCTTCAACACATCTTTTCTGTTTTTCACATTGCTCCTGACTCGCTAAGCCCACATACTTCTTAAGTTGTAAGGGTAAATGTGAATTGGGATCATAAAGATACCGATTGCATTCTAGGAACTCGTGAGACTCTTCTGGTGATTGACCTTTCTGGTTGGTTCTGCAGAATATCATTTGGTGCATTTACTTCACGAGCTCCAAGTGTTGGGCAGCAGATTTTTCCCTGATGAGAAGTTGAGGAAGTCTCTTTTCCTTTGGTTGGTCAATTGTATTGATTTCACTGTTGTAATAATGAAACATTTAACTTGGTTTTTACTCATTTATTTGATGAATAGATATGTGTAGATATGTGTTGTCCTGAAACAGCCTCAGATGCTGATGTGTTCTTCAGGGTTTCCCATGATTAAGTTTTAAGGTATACTTCTGAGTATTGTTGCTTCGCAGAAGAATGCGTCCTTGCTCTTTTAGGAAAGCAAATGTGAAAAGAGTTTGTGAAAACATTGTCTAATCTTTGCAAATCTATTCCATTTAGGGCATGATGATTTATAACCACAGTTTGCTTTAGAGAAGTTGTGAGATCTGAGGTTTCAAAGGGCTTTGAATTTGGGAACCTTTTTTTTTTTTTTTTAATCAAAGAAGAGTAGTGTTCAGTGCCTGGCCTCCTGTAAATTGTGGGATTTGTAATTGAAAGACAATTGCTTGGAATAAATTAATTCTAATTAACTTTTCAGCATATACTTATTAATCCACTGCTGCCTGGCACATTAGAGTTGGTTAGTTCATATATTATTATTGTCATTTATTATCATTATTTGAAGTAGGTCTTGTATATCCCAGGCTGGACTTTAACTTGCTCTGTAGCCACAGATGACCCTGAGCTCTTCCCATTCCTTCCTCTGCTTCTCGAACTCTTGGAAGACAGGCCTGTACCACTGCACTAAGTTGTGCTTGGGTTCGAACCCACAACTTGTGCAATTGAGGCAAGCAGTCAGCCAACTGAGGCAGATCCCCACCGGTCTCATGTTCATTGTGATGCGCCAAAGTTTATGATCCTTTGTATAAGTATGTAGTTGATGTGCTACAAACCCAAAAGTGTTGCTAATTTCCTTCTAGTTTATAAACAGTTGTAGTAGTTATATTTGTTTGCTTGATAAAGTACCATGGCCAGAAGCAGCTATTGGAAGAAAGCATTGTTTTTGGCTTACCGTTCTATAGGGAGGTCAAGGCATGGTTGCAGTCAGCTGTAGTAGGAAGCTGAGAGAGAGAGAGGGAGAGAGAGGGGGAGAGAGGGAGAGAGAGAGAGGGAGAGAGAGATCTGGAAATGGGACAAGGTAATAAATGCTTAAAATGAGCCCTAGGTGACATGCTTTTCCCAGCAGTAGTGCTGTACCATCTCCTTAAACAGTGGCAGCTGACTGGGGACCCCCTTACCTATTGACAACATTGCTTAAGCAAACCATACCACATATTGATGTCTAAAATAACAATGAGTCTTTTGTAAATTTAAAAAAATGTGGGAAAGGAAAATGTAAAGTGAAGTTAAAACTATGAAAAAGGAAAATAATTTTACACATATCTAATCAGCTGTGGACCTTTAAGTCTGATGGGCCAGCTCATGGGAATGGGAGAAAACCCAGCATTGAGTCTCATTATTAGTCTGCGTTGTCAAAAGACCCTGGGGACCTGTGTGGCTTCCCGCTCACTTACCAGCCCTCTGAACTCTTAGGGTATACTTAAAAAAAATTAAATGCTATAATCTCAATATGTAGCCCAGCTTACCTCTGATTTGGAATCCTTCTGCCTTAGTTTCCAGTGTGCTACGCCACCAAGCCCAGCATGGATTTTTAATTGATGACAGTATTGGTAAATTTTGTTTAAATCTTGTGTCGTGTATGAATAAAGAATGGTGTCTTCCTCTGTTGTGTTTAGTAGCCAGTAAGAGAATCTAGAGAGCTGGATTAAAAAGCAAAAGAAAGCATGTCCAGGTGAGCTAAAATCATTTTATAAGAATGTGCTCACCAGTATGTGTGCTTCTGGTTCTTAGAATTCACTTTTCTCACATTTATCAACTTGTTCTATAGTAGCTTTCGTGCCTTCTCTTATTTTAGCTTTTTTTTTTTTCTTCAACATTTATTTATTTCTTCAAGTTACATCTTAATCACAATCCCCAACCTCCTCCGCTTCCGGATCTACCCCCCTACCCCCTTCCCCCTCACCCTCCTATCTGCTTTTTTTAATTTTTAATTTAAGGTGTATCTTTTTCCCTCCAACAGCTCTCCCTTTGAGTCCCATAAAAGCCTTCTTTTCTTATAACAATAAATACAATACAAAACAGTAAGAACAATTAGGCCACAGTTTTGAAAATTATAAGGTATAACATACATTCCCAATGTCCACTCCATACATATTTGGCAGCTAATATTAATGTTCTATTATCTGTCTATCTCAATGAGTTTAAAGTTCTATACTTAACTCAGTTCCCATCCTAACTTGCATTAACCTACTTAAAAACATCTTCTTAGACCTAGAACAGCCTTTTAATTCCTAAACAACTTACAACTTAACTGAGAATATAACTATCTAGTCTTCAACCACATCAGAGACCTGAGAAGGATAAATATATCTGAATATACAGGAAGTACAGAGCCAGCAGCTTCCAAAACTAAGAAATGACAGACAACTGGCTGCCCGGAAAGTCCCCAGTTTCTCCCTATTACATTGGAGCAGTATCTCTGACAAACATTAATTGTAAAGCAGGGAATATGAAGGACTTGCTCACTCTGTCTTGGCAGAGCTAGGCTGTCAACAACTTACCTGCTTCCAAGTTTTGTTCTTTTTGGACAGCATTCTGTCTACAGTTGAAGCAAGGGCTTTCTCTTGTCCAGTGACAAGCTTGCCACTAGCTTTTCTAAGAGAGCAAGCATATATGAAAAGGGAACACATACATGTGGAACCAGACTCCATCAGGGTCACTCACTGATGCACTGGGACACCCAGATTACAGGCTGCGTACCCTTCTATTAGCACCATTCTCATGATGCTGGCTGTGGCCTCTGGCGAAGGAGTTGTAACATTTCCTCCTTGGTTTGTTTGGTATGCACAATGTAAACACTTTTTAAAAAAAATCACTTTACTGTTTATTGTTATTTATATATTTCTGTTTGTTTCCTTAGTTCACCAATCACCAAGAGGTGAATTATAAGAAAAACGCTTTTGTAATGTTTGACTGCAGCTACTAGATTGATGGCTTTGATTGAATTACTGCATCAATTTCATCCAGGTTCCTAAATTACTGGAGTGTTTCTGTGAGAAAGGTGGTTACATGAAAATATTGAGTGTGTCATGGGACTGCAGGAACATTCAGTGTGGGTTGAGGGCTTTCCTCACACCCTTCTTAGTCCAGGCAAATGCTCCCAACATAGACAAGACAAAATGCTCCATTATTATAAACGCTGGTGAAAATTCAGACTTTAAATAAACTATGCGGTACAGTGTTTCCAATGTTGCTTCCTCTAGAATAACTGTCGAAGCAGAAGGCCTATAAAGAAAGCTTCACATTGCCTAGAACATAGTACTGATCTAATCAACAGAATTACAGACCAGCCCTTCCATACTTCAGCTCTAAAAGTCACAAGCTAAAAGGTTTGCGAGGTTGAATTTAAGCCCTCTGTGTTACAGAGGAGGCAACTAGAGGAAAAAGAGAATATTCACTTGTTTTCAAGGAGGGTTGTGCTGTTTACTTTTCTCAATGTTGTGATGAGACACCTCACAAAAGCAGCTTGAGGAATAAGTGCTTTATTCTGGGTTGGTTTGACAAGTACAGCCCATTAGAAGGGCCAGTGTGTTCACAGGAGCTTGAGGCAGCTCCTCACGTTGTGTCTGTGGTGAGGAAGCAGAGCGAGGATGTGGGCTCACTTTCTTTTTTACATTCAGTGCATGATGCCAGAAGAGGGTCCCAGTCACACTTGGGGAGGTCTTCCTACTTCAGTGAACTTCATCTAGAAGCTTGTTAGCAGACATGGCCAGAGGTTTGTCTCCAAGCTGGTTATAGACCTTGTCCAGCGAATAATCAGTTTAACATCACAATGAAGACCTAAGCATGCGTGGGGTCCTCTGTGTGCCCTGAGATGCCCGAGGCTGTATCTAAACCCCACTGTCTCTTTACCCTGCATAATTCATCCTGTGTGGAATAAGTGTCAGCTCATACCTGCTATAGGGAAATAAGGAGGCATATTAGAAATCTGCACTAATGTAGATAAATTTCATAAAATCAGACAAGATTGATGACTGACCCTACTTAATTCAGAATAAAGAAAGGGAATCTAATTTTTCTATTTCTCCACACCCCATTTGCTACAATGAAAATGGCATTATCTTTTGAATCATTTCCAATGAAATGATTTTCAATATTGTTGTCTTTGTGACATTTGGACAATTAGAATGCATTTCTTAAGCCTACTGGAAATGCCACAACACTTTTTCTTGTTTTCGATTTTTCCCCCAGTGGCTCTTTCTACTTGTTGCCTAGGAAACCACTATTGGGTTGAATTCTTTTTGCTTGGTTGTCAGGCTGGCCAGAGTGATGGGTAAAGTTGTTTAGATTTACAAGTGTAAAAGTGCTACTTAAATATTAGAAATGTTTCATCAATATTAAAGCGGTTTATCTCCCCAATTAAAAAAAACAGCCCAGTCTTTGATGCAGTTAGCATACTAAATAGAGGACTGTTAGCTGCTTTGAATGTCACTGGGGCTTTGTTTTGTATTATAACATTTGTATTATATGTATAACATTTGTATTATCACAGTGGAATAGTACTAAATATAGCACCTTGATATACAAAATCATATATAAATGTTTGTTTATTTCTTTGGGGGGGGGGGTCAAGAGATGAACTGTGATTCCCCAAAGTGCAAATATAAACATAAAATATGTCACAAAAATTCCATTAGATGTTAGAAAATTTAGATTCTTCCTCCCTATATTCCTTTATTCCTTCCTTCAATTCTTTCCTTCTTTCCTTCTTTCCTTCTTTCCTTCTTTCCTTCCTTCCTTCCTTCCTTCCTTCCTTCCTTCCTTCCTTCCTTCCTTTCTTTCTAAAATATATTCTTTTTATTTTATGCGTGGGTATATTGCTTGCGTGCATGGGCACTGTGGACATGCTTAGTGCCCACAGAAGTCAGAAGAGGGCATCAGATCCCCTGGAAGTCAAACTACAGATGTTTGTGAGATACCATGTGGGTCCTGTGAACTGAACCTGGGTCCTCTTGCAAGATTGACAAGTACTCCTAACCACTAAGTCATTTCTGCAGCCTCCTTTCCCTGTATTCTTTAAGTAGACCAACTGTTTCATCTTTAAACTTGCAAAGTAAAGTTCAGAGAAATGGAACTACCTCTGATATTGTCCCTTATAGAGTAATAAAAAACTAATACAATTGAGAGTATCAAATCATAGATTGGGGATTAGACTTTTATTTAGCTACATTAGCCGGTCTACAGAATTAACAGATTTCTAAAACATTTCAGAGATGAGTGTGTCTGACCAATGTAGTAGCCTCTGTCCTCCCACAGCTCTGAACTTTGAGAGAGTCTTAAGTGCCAAGATACCAAGGTGAAGGAGCCCCAACAGTGGCTCCTGTGTGGGGCAGCCCCGGTGGTCCTGCTGCTTGGGGCAGAGCCTGGTGAGCTGCTGAAAGAGACAGAATTTTAGATCCACTGTACACGTTGGCGTTGGAATATGTGTTCTTAGCTGGATCCCCAGGCCTGACCCATGTCAGCATGGGTTCCATGTCTTCACTGCTCAGTAGAGTTGACCAAGCTACTTGTGAGAACATGTCTAGACTCACCATACACTAAATCTTTAATACTTCTGGGTATTGCCCTGAACCCAAGCATTTCAAGAAATATGTCCGGATCCTCTTTACAACAAATTAGTGAAGGTTTAGAACTATTGATGTTTCCCATAGAGCGCACACGCAAGCTTGTGTTTAGAACTATTGATGCTTCCCTTAGAGTGCACATATGAGCTTGTGTTTGCTGTTGCTCTGGATTTTCACTTTTAGGATCTGAAGTCAGACAGATCTATGAGACAGACATATATGAGACAGACACTATTCTGAAATGATTCTTTTGGTATAATAAACCTATTTATTATTCAAGACCATACAGCTATAACATGTGTACATACAGATTAAGGTCTCCTCACACACTTCTGTTAACCCAGGTCATGCTTGTCACACACACACACACACACACACACACACACACACACACACACACACGAGACAAGGTCCCTTTCCTTCAGTATGACACTCCTCCTTCTTCAAACAAGTCTCCCAGTAAAACAATAAATTACAATAAATTAAGAGCCTCTGCTGCTTCTCAGCTTCACCGGAAAGGAAACTGTCTCATTCTTAATTCTTTTTCAGGACCCTTCTTTTCTCTGTCAAGAATGTGATGAGAGACAGTGTCAGTTTGACTTTCTTGTTCCATCAGTATGAGGTCTGCTCAAATGCATTTGCTACGCAGCTGCCCTTTGGTGATAAGGACTCCTGTCCTGAGAATTTTGTGAACAAAGGGAAGGAGGGTTCCCTGCCCTTGACTCTGGGGATTCTGACACCCTGTTGGCTAGGAGACCACCATTGTTGTGATGGTTGAGACGTGGATTCATGTCCACCATCACTTGTAGATTCACTGTAGTCAAGAGTTTTCTTATTTTTCCAATGCTACACTTCTCTATGTGTAAAATAGGAAAAAATAACTTCAACCATTTTTTTAGTGTTGCTTTGAGGAATTCCTTTTAGTATGTTAAAGTTCCTCCCACATTCTTAACCATAGTTAAGTGTCCAGCCAGTGTCAGTGACCCTGATTGCCTGATATAGAGGCAAAGGATGTATTAATGTGTCCATTACTCCTCCCTTAAAGAGAAGAATGACTTCATTAAATTATCAGTGAAAGATCTCCACCCACTGAAGGTAATGCACATAGACATGCTGCCGTATGCTGCAGGACCAGGAAGCCTTGCTCACTGCCTAGAGCAGCTCAGGGGTGCTAAATGAGCTTATTATGAGCCGGCACAGACAAGGTGCCGCAGTGAGGAATTGATCTGAAACTGAGACATGAATGATGGGAACCCGGGCAGTGTGTGTCCTGCTATTCCCCTTATAAAGTGGCACGTCCTCTCCCGTCGGCCCTAACTTCACTTAGCTTTTCATGGTACCAATGCCTGGTGACATAATATGCACTGTTTCTTTGTAGTCCCTTTCTCCTCACTGTTTGCTGCCAGCAGCTAGTTGAGTGACTAGTGTAGAGTGAATTCCTTACCGAAGATTCATTTTTAAGATAAAAATTCCATCTGTGACCACAGTAAACAGTAGAGATTTGGGCTGGGGTGCGTTGCCTAAGCAGGTTTGAAGCCTGGGGTCAGTCCCCAGCAGCACAGAAACAGACAAACCTAGTAACAACAGCAGAACCTGAAGACTGTGGGCATCAGCACTGGAGATTGTAGAGGAGGTTTGTCTCTGAGCAGCAGTGGGTAAGAGCCTGTGGAGGGTATAACGCTAGAACCAGATGAGCATGGAGACCTCTGAGTACCTTCCTTTAATGGAGAGTGAGCTCATGAAAGTTGTGGGCCCTAGGTGAGGGGAAATGTCACACTTTTCTATAGCATTGCACATTAGAGGTTAAAATGACAAGGAGATGGCGAAGTAATGGTTCTCAAAAGTCAGCCTGACAGTTAGCAAAGTCTGCAAATCCTTAATAAGACAGCAGAAGACAAATGTCCAGGGAGTGTGTTGAGACTGCATAGAATATCTCCATCAATCAGTAGTCGGTGGCAGGTTTTGAGAAACATATTCCTTGTCAGATATAAGGGATGGTTTTCAAATTTGATTCTGTGATTGTTGAACTGAACTGGCAGAGTGGAGTAGGGATGTGGGGGATTTGATTCAGACAGAGTGAGGTTCTTCCTGGAGAGTCAGCTTTGACCTGCGGTGTGTGGTGCTCAGGTGCTCCTGAAGCAGACTCAGCTATGTGTGAAGGACAGCACTGCAAACTTAGTAGGAAAAACAATAAAATGAAAAGAATCTGTTGCTGGGATCCTATCCGTTACTGGTGGCGTTTAAACTAGCAATTCATTCTTTTTTCAACAAGGGAAAAAGAATCCTCCCCCTTGGGCTATCCAACATGTCCAACATGGATCATTGTTTCTTCTTTGATAAAACGGTTGACCTTACTATAATTGAGATGGTAGAGATACGAAAAGGTAGAGATAGCTGGAATCCACATTTTTTCATCTGTTTCATTTATAACCCAACACTTTTGCAAATATCTCCAGTACCATTTTCTGTGCTGGAGGAAGAATTTAGTAATGAAGATGAGTTCTAACTGGTGAGGTTCATATGAACACAACTTCCGTTCAGCCACATAGCCCTCTTAGGGAGGATGGACTTGTGGCATTTAGTGGCTTCCAAGCAAGCATTCAGCTGCATTTGGCCATGAGACATAGAAGTGTTCAGATCTGTCCATGTGAATGAAAAGCACAGCTCTCACATCAAAAGGAATAAAGAGATGGTTCATTTGGGAGCCAAATGCGAATGATCATGGCACAGGAATACATATTCAGGTCACTCCAAATTCTGTGTTCCAACAAGAGAATGCTTTCATGATTTTTTTTTTTAAATAACAGAACAAAGAAAATTATAAATCAGGGTACTTTTCAAATATACTGCTGGAAATCCAAGTGGGCAGGTGACAGCAAAGAGGGAAATCTCAGCAGTCTGTCTCAGGTACCGTTTGAGGATATTCTTAGTCTTTGCATTATTGGAAGCTAAGGGTCTGTTAATACATTTCAGAATGACTTACCTAACAGTCAGTCACAAGGATGTTAGGTCCCTCACCGAGATGGACAGTAAGTTCCTGCTGGGTGGCTAAGGTAGCCCAGGGTCGTTTAGCTTTGGAGCTGCAATAATCTAGCTCTGCACAGCCATTCACATTCTAATCAGCCAGTCAGCCTTTGTAGAAGGTTCAACGTGAGAAGGACTGGTGTTTGGGTGGGGGGACTTCAGCTGATAGATCCAAGAATGCAGAGATCAGGACTTGTTCCAATGTTTCTGTGACTCAACCAGACCATGAATTTGGGCCCCTGTGTTCTATTGGTGGTTTAGAAAGGCACTGCATATGCTCTCCAAAGAATAGAACCAAGCTTGGAGTGCTACAGTAAATTAGGCCAAAAGCTCTGGGCTTGCCACACTTGCTGCTTTCTGAACTTTGGGACTGTCTTTCTGCGGGGCCTGGTGGTGGAACTGCCAATCCAGGTAGGGCTGAGCACTGGGCCATGGCAAGTGTATGGAGAATTCTTCCAAGGCTTTTGCTTGGGGCATTGCCATTGAAAGGTAGGTTTTGTAACATGTCATGTGTTAGTAACTTGGCTTTTCCCACAGTGAACTCTGTCTTTGGGAACAGTTCAGTGGCCATGGAGATGGGAGAAGTGGTTGCACTTTGCATGAGGAGTAATTGTGCTATTTGTATAGCAAGTTCTATTGGAAACCTTGTGGCTGGGTACTATTTTTAGATTTGATTAAAATATCTTGCCAGCTTATGCGGGGGCTTTTGGAACAAGTTTATTCATTGCCTCAAGTGGTTAAATAAATACACGAGTCAGCTGAAGAGCTAAGAGTGGTGGCCCTTGGTCACAGGGGGTGGCAGTTGGAAGTCTAACTTAATGGTGCATCTTCTGTCTAGCATTTGCTCCCGTTCTTTATTAGATTTGCCTTTTCTTCACTTTATTTAAAAAGTAAGTTACCTAGGAAAATAAATCAATATTTATAGTGCACGAGCGCCAGGGAGAATCTGGAATCTTCTGATGGTGGTTTATTGCTGTTTTAGCCTTTCTTCAAAGCAGCAGTGACATCAAACGGCCCGCACAGCTGTCCTGGTCCCAGTACACAGCACATCCCTCTGAGCCACAGCCAGGAGCTTAATTATTAAAGATGCCTATCTTTGAATTTTCTTTTTAATGTTTCAGAGGCTAGACTTTGAACATCTATATATTAAATAAATCAGAAGATTACTTCATTGGAAGGTGTCATTATCATATTTTAAATACTTCTATTTTCCTAAAATTAGGGCTGAGGAATTTCAGCAGAGAAGAAGAACCTATTTTATTGCTAATAACTGTAATGGGCATAGCGTATGTGAGATTATTAGAGATGCTAGAAGAGGCCGCGGCCCAGGGTCACAATGTAAGTTGTACAAGTCTTGTGATGGTTAGATTTTAGAGTCACCTTGAAAAAAATAGTTTCAATGAGTTGTTATGTAGATCATGGTGGTCTGTGGGAGACTGTCTTGACTCAGATAGTTCAGGAGGAGGACCGAGCCCTTAGTGTGGGTAGGAGCATCCACAGGGCAGGAAATTCAGACTCTCCAAGAGTGGAGAACTTGAGCCGAGCTCCGACCCAGACTGGATGTGGTGTGATCAGCTGACCCGGGATCCTATCATGTGACTTCCCCACAGTAATGGGCTGTAAACTGCAGTTGTGATCCAAACAATTCCTCTCTGATGTTTGTTTCTTCAAGTTGTTCTATCACAGCTGTAGAAAATGAAGCTGAGACGAGACATTGCATTCATATTTTATCCCTAGATGGCCAGGGCAGAATGGTTTTCTGTGTGTGCTAATAGGTTCTGTTGCTGGGAGGAGAGACACCACGTCTCTCAGTAGTAGTACTTAACCACACATCTAGGTACTTGGTATAATCACTCCCTTATCATCTGATCTACTTGGTCAGAAGCCCTCCTTTGTCATGTAGCTAACTTTGAACCTGGCCTCACAGCTTTTGGAATCTGCAAGCTGTAATACTTGTAATAGCGCAACATATTTGGAGGTTCCAAGGGATGCTTTTACACTTTCTCTGACATATTGTACATGGTTACCAGTTCTGTTAGGAAGAAGATTGATGGAGGGTCCTGTTTCGGGGCCGTGAACATGTGTGGAATCCCATTTGGTCTTCAGCAGATCTTTTTAGCCATCAGTGTGGTCTCTGATTTTACCAGTTAGGAACTAAGCCCTGAAGGAGAAACTAATTCCAAAGTCTCAAGTCCAGGCCAGTGAGTCTTAGGCTCTGGCTCATTTTGGGGAGGCCAGAGGGCAACACATTTTCATTGTTTTTAAGATCTATCCCCTAGGCTACGTGGAGATACAGTGGTAGCTCAGCTACCATGTGTGAGGCCCTAGCCTCAGTTCCCAGCACCAAGGGCATGAGGAACCCTCATTGTATTGCTGGTTTGGTTCACACCTGTACAGGTAGGAGCCTCCCAAACTGACACTCTGCTCAGTACGCATGTGTCTATGTGTGCTCTGTTTACTCCGTACACTTAGTTGAAAAAAAAAAAAAAGCCTTGCTTGTCACTCACACTGCTTGCCCCTTGATGAACCAGCACAAGGAGTTATTTCAACCTGACTTCAAGCACACAGATTTTAAATGGCAGAATAGGAAGCCGGTATGAAGCATCCTCCGCTGTCTTAAAAAACTGCTGGGCAATGACTTGAATTGGGAACTCTTCAGATTTCATTCTGTGTGTGTGGGTGGGTGGTTGGGTGGTATCCACAAGTACGTGTGTACATATGTGTGTGTACAGGTTGGTGTTGGGTGTCATCTACCTTATTCTTAGACAGATTCTCTCATTGAACCCGGAGCTCCCCATTTCTGGCTAAGCTGGCTGGTCAAAGAACCCAAGGGATCCATTTCTCTCTGCTTTCCCAGCCTTGGGGGAGTCATGCTCACCCAGGAAAGACTTTATTCACCTATTCATCTCACCAGACCTGGAACATTATTTTTAAAAAAGGGCAGAAGGATCTTGGATATTCAGAATTTAATCTGTGATGGTTTCTACCAAGTGGATGACAGAAGCCCATCAAACAAGGGCAAAGACTGACAGTATTTGTTGCCAAATACAAAAATCAGCCTCATAGTGAAAAGCAGGTTTTGGAAACTCACACCCACTGTGAGCATGACTGACAGCTTCCCACCCCATAACACGTTCCCAGTGAGATCAGTAGAGACGTTAACATATGTGGTTTTTCTGATAGGGAAGAAAACGTGTCACCATTAAGAAGATTGGCATAGCTCAATCACTGATATTTTCCAGATGAATAATGCTGCAGAGTTTTTCATAAGTAGATATTCCATTAAAAGTGTGAGATAGACAATGGGATTTTAATGTAATGGAAAAGTTCACACCCATGCTGCATCTGACCTTTGAGAAACTATTCCTTAAGTATGGAGAGGAATCTCCACAGTTATCTCAAAAGGCAATTAGAATCTGATCTTTCCTCCAGCTCCACATTTGTGATGCTGTTTTCCCCCTGTACTTTTCCATTTGGCAGCCACAGTGCCTCGAGAAGCAGATATGGGATCCAGGCGTCTTCTGTTACATACAACACAAAGCAGTGGCTGTCTTTTCTGTTACATGTGCATTGCTTTCTGTAAAACCACTGCCGTAAACTCATGGTTTTATGGAACATGTAGTTGGTTTGTTACTTAAATTGTTACTTAAAAACGAAAAAAAAGTCAGTAAATATTTAGCATTTTTTATTCTAATTTATTAAATGGTAACTGCCTTCAGCCACGAGCTGCACAAGCCATAGCTGTTTGAAACACTCACTCACTGTTTTGTTGCTGTTGTTTTGTCATACTGTGTAGCCCTGGCTGGGGCTTAGAGCTCACTGTGTGGACCAGGCTGGCCTCAAACTCACAGAGGTCAGCCTGCTTCTATCTCTGAAATATTAGGACTAATTGCGTGCATCACCACACCTGGCCCTCACTTTTTGGATGTTGGCAGGTCCTGAGGTGGATGTTTGAGAACCACACCAGCCTTAACCTGTTTATCTGTATAGTTCTTTATCACCGAGCCTTCCATAAGTGTACTTCCTCCATGTCCAAATGAGGCTCTTCTCTGAGCTACCATTTCTGTGATGTAGATGTGTATTGTTACAATCTGCATTTATAGTTAGTGTACTGTTCCTCTCCCTGTGACATGACAAGGCCATCAGTTGAGTATGTAGTTTTCAGTGTGTATGATTCTGCTTTGAAGACAACAGCATTCTCCTCCTTAATAACTGATACCAACGTTTATAGTCACGGGGAGAAATCGAATGCCTTTTCTGATACATTGCTGAGCAATAACTTACTGATTTGTGTGGTCGCTGAGCCCTGCCTCAGGAGCCTGAGCTCTTGTCTGGAACTCTGATCTGTGACCACAGTTGGCTGGCTATTCCTGCTATCTTTTTGAGCCCAGCTTGTCTGTGAAGTGAGTCACATGCTTCTTTATCCTAACTGTACAAGACTCACATTAAGAAGTAAAACCAGACCCTCCAAGGGAGGTCATTGGTTCTAATATGCTATCCCTAAAGCTTTATGTTTCTGTAAGCTACATAAAAATGCCTTATAATTTTCATGCAGTTACAGAACCAAGAAAACAAAACAAAACTCTACACCTCCAAGTGTGCACCATTATAGTGAGAGAAAATCAGTTCCTCCTGGAACTGTGGCCACACTGTGGTCTCTGTTTTATATTCATGGAATACAATGTGAAACTGCATATATGATGTGCAGCCATATATGTGTACACATGCAGTATAAACAGCATCTCCGTCTTCTCAAACACCCTTCACTTACTCGTGTTGGGAATGTTTGGGACCCTTTACTTTGCTATTTTGAAATGGACAATGACAGGACAGCTGCCATGCTGTCCTGCCAGCTTCCACAGCATGTCCCATTATCTGATTCTTTGTATCCTCTTCCTCCTCCTCCTTGCTCTTCCAGTGTACAGCGCACACTTGCACAAGTGCATTGTATTCAGCTTTTGAGACTCTTCTAGTGAGACTTCGCTGCTGACTTCTTCATTTAGTTCTGTAATTTTCCGAGCAGTCTGGTTATTATTGTTAACTCAAATTCCCCTTGTTGACTTTGGCACTGCTGACATACAGAAAAGGGGATGCTAGCGTCACCCAGGGTGCTCATTAGAGGGTAGTACAAAGATGATGACCAGAGTGGATCCGAACATGAGGCTTAATGGCCTGGGGGGGGGGGGTTCCTGGGGGTCTTTGTCTCTCAGGAGTGCCTGTGATAATGCAGTTTCTGTAGTTTTTGCTTCTTCATCCACTTGGCAGACAACCTCTGCCTCCAGCCCCCTCTCTCCATAGTCAACTTTTATTTACAGATGTGGTGATGTAGACTGAACAGATGTGTGTGGTGATGAACACATTAATAGTGTGGCCTCAGAGTACCCAAATGTGCCAGCATCACTTAAAGGGAAAGAAATTAAAAATCACTTCCCCCTGGGAATTTGAATTCTCTACTTCCTTCTCCCCGTGTCTTCCCTGTCTGTCTTGTATGAGTCTGAATCTGTGCCTGCCTGGATGCTCTCCTGTCTTGTCTGCCACCAACAAGGGATTTTGTTCTCTTTTTTATTGAATGGCACAGAAAATACCACACAAAGCAAAGAATGAGGGATACTTGACAGCAATTTTTAGTAGGGATTTACAAGGTATTAAGTCACTGATTCCAGCTGACTGGTAATAAGAAAATGTTATCAAGAAATATCTGTGTGTTTTCAACATTTATGATGGATATTCATGTTATAAAGTTGCTTTCATCATATTTGTTGCTTCCAGGATCTATTACCATAACATACACATGCACATGCATTACTTGTGAGTCATGGGAAATGGAAGAGTATGTAATTGAAGATTACAGCAATGCATAGCTTAGGGTGTAAAAGTTGAATGCATGGGAAAACCAAGGCTTATAAAGTTGGCTGTTCTTTTAAAGTCATGTTAGACAAATAAACTGAGTACATAATAGGGCAGTAGTCTCAAGTCTTAAGTTACCTCACTATGTCTTATTAACTTGGGCTGTGAGGTCTAATAAAAGTTCTAATCCCTTAGAATATTAGGGATAGTTTCATAACATTGCAGTGCCATAAAGATGTGAATTTCCTCTGTTTTAGGTCAGCAGGTCAACAAAGCACACATGTCTAGGCAACAGTGATGTTTCAGGTGATGGTGTGTAATGGGATTGTATGTGTAATGAATTCTCTCCACTGGGTTGACGCCGGTAAGCACTTCAGTGAGTTACAGAGCCTGAGTCTGCCAGGAGATGCAATGTACTTCTGTGGTCATTTTGTGGCAGAAAACAGGTGCTGGTTTTAGCCCTTATCACTGTGCCTCTGTTAAAGACCTTCTCTTGTGAGCCAATGTGGTATGTATTCTTACACACTGGAAACTGGAGAGGGAGATTGGTGCCAAGACCTGGTTAAGCGATAGGAACCCAGCAACCCTAGAACTGATGTTACCCAAAACAGACGTCCCTGTAATCCTTGGGGATTTTCTAGTCCTATTAATTCCGTTTCCTTCTGATACGGGACTTTCCTTACAGTATTGGTACATGTCAATCTTCATGTGTGTTGTTATGCATTTGTCTCAAAAGTGACTAGATAGTCTTATTTATTTGTTTTATTTATTTATGGGGTCTCAAAGAGCCTGGGCCAACCTCCAACTCCTTATGTGGCCAAGGATGATCTTGAAATTGTGATTCTCCTGCCTCCACTCCACAAGTGCTGAGATTACAGGCCTGTGTCATGGCTCACAGTTTCTGTAGTACTGAGATGAAGCTAAGGAGCCCTTGGCACATGCAGGGATGGACCTAAATCCCTGGCTCCTATTGAATTTTTTTTTTTTTGCAAGTTTGAAGTAATGGGGGTTGTCACAAGTAATTTACATACACCTAAAATCAGAAATTATCTCCCATAATTTTAATGTATTTTTATGTATGTGTTCCTCCTATTAAATTAAGATAGCAACAGACAGTATTAAGCTAATGAGCATTTTTTGGCGTGGGTAGTGTTGCCTAGCCTGTGGTACTGTTATCAAGTTTTCTTGGTTTAGAGGCACATGTTATATATGGTATTTCTGTGGTTGGCTTGTTTGTGGGTTTTGATCTTTTCTGGTTTGTAGGTGAGCTTACTGTTTCCTGAGAAGAACTGTTTTGTTAGACATTTTTTTGTTTTGTTTTGTTTTTGCTGCTCATTGGTCTCATGATGTAGCCCTGGCTGTCCTGGAACTCACAGAGATCCACCTGCTTCTGTCTCCTGAGTGTTGGGATTAAAGATGTGTACTACTGTGCCTGGCATTTGTTAGATTTTTTTTTTTTAAAGGTAACTATTAAAACTTGTATCCTAGGTGTCTCCTCTACTGTGGTCCAACATACTTCAGTGATAACATAATAGATATTGGCCTGAATTTGTTGCAGATTGTAACACACTTAACTATAGACAAATTCTAATTCTATGTGAATGTGCTATTAAAGTAGTCTTCCATGGCGTGGTTTATGTGAGTATGTGGAGGAGGTTCCTAGATCACTGTACTCACTGTTGTTCTCCTTACTGTGACAAAACACCTCACAAAAGCAGCTAAGGACAGGTTGTTTTTGGCTCACAGTGTGAGGAGGCAGTCAGTCTGTCATGGTGGGCCGGCACGGCAACAGCAGTGAGAGGCAGCTGGTCACAGTGCACCCACCACAGTCAGGAGGCAGAGAGATAGAAAGTCTGGTGCTGCCTACCTTCAGGGGGTCTTCCATTCTCACTTCAGCCTCTCTGGATTCATCCTCACAGGCATGCCAGAGATTTCTCCTAGAAGAATATAAATGCATCCAGGTTGACAATTAGAGTCGTCTACCACAGTCATCTTAGTGAGAAGCACCAACTGTATGTTTTCCATTCTCTTTTAATACTTTATTGAAGAAGAGCAGAGCTGTATTCAGCATAATTCCTTAGTAGACTACCGAAGCATCTTCTAAAGTCTGCATTACTAATTCTGTATATACAATTAAAAGTTGGATGAAATAACTTTGTTTTCTTGTTTTGTTAATTGTCTTACATATTATTGAGGATGATTTATGTAGACATAGTGGTAAATAAGAAGAACATTGTGGGTTATTACTCTCACTCAATTTTGTACTTACCACATGCCAGGCACTGACTCTTATGTAGACCCACAGTGCGCTCCTCCAGCAGGACAGTATTTCATCATTATCACATATAAATGACTAGAGGTGGAGGGCAGCTGGGCTCTTGCCTCAGTAAACAGTGGTGAGACCCAAACACCAGCCCAGGCGGCTTTGCTCAGACCCTCCTCCATCCCCCTCACCACCGGGGCTTTCCAAAGCCCAGTAGGATTTGTGTTAGAGTGCTGACCCCTTGTCTCTTTTTAAAAGCATTGCTTGGGCTGACAAGATGGCTCAGCAAATAAAGGTGCTTAGTTAGTTGAAAGCTGAGTTAAATATAGAACTTTAAACTCATGGAGATGGTTAGATAGCAGAATGTTAAAGTCAGGTGCCAAATACATATGGGCTGGACATTGGGAATGCATGGTAAGCCATATAACTCTCATAATTGTGGCCTATTTATTTCTGTTGTTTTGTATTGTATTTATTGTTACAAGAGAAAGAACCATCTGTTGGTCTGAAAGGGGGAGCTATTGGGGGGGAAAAGATATACCTTAAACAAAAAAAAAAGGGAAGAGGTTGGGGGGTTTAGGGGGAAGAGGGTGTGAGGGTGGGACTGGACGGGGGAGTAGGGAGGGGATTATGATTGAGATGTAACATGAAGAAATAAAAAATAAATTAAAAAAAAAAAGGTGCTTGCCTCCAGGTCTGAAGATCTCAATTCAATTCTAGGATACCACGTGGTAGGAGAGACTCAACTAGCGCAAGTTGTTTCTAACCTCCACACATGTGCCATGGCACAGACACACCCAAACCCACACACAGAAATGCAATAAATAAATGTGATTACACCTTAGATTACAAAATTAAAGAATATTAGTCTTTCGGTTGAATGCTTCCTTCCTAGTATGGTGTTCCTGTCTGTTAAGTCCAATCCTCTCTTTGCGTGTGCAGATATGCCTCTTCATGTCCGCCGGAGCAGTGACCCAGCTTTAACTGGCCTCTCCACCTCCGTCAGTGATAGTAACTTTTCCTCTGAAGAGCCCTCCAGGAAAAACCCTACCCGCTGGTCCACGACAGCTGGCTTTCTCAAGCAGAACACCACTGGAAGTCCCAAACCGTGCGACAGGAAGGTAACCACCCCAACTTGTCTCTGCAGCCCTTGGCAATCCTCTGTTTATTGTTAGGGGTTTTTCTCCCCCGTGTGTGGAGGCACTAATGTAAAGTTCGTTTGAATTTTCTGATAAGATTCAATGCTATGTATTGAATATAGACATCTGTGGATCCATGTTTTATAATGTTAAAATATCCATATGATTAAAAAGCCCCCTCCCCTTTCTCATGCTTTGCCCTTCCCCTGTCTTTTGTCTTCCTCAGTCCCAGGGATGGAGGCCTAGGCCTTAACAAGCCAGGGAAGTTCTTTAACCCTGACCTATATAAACAGCTTCTGAAGAAAAACTTGAACATGAAGCATTACACTATAAAATCCTTTTTTTAAAAAAATTAAATAGTTTTTATCTATAGAATTAGTTTTGTTTTCATCATTGTTGGTGATGGTTGTTTGGTTTTGTTTTGTTTTTTGAGACAGTGTCTCACTAGGTAGCCCAAGCTGACCTTGCAGTTATGGCAATCCTCCTGCTTCAGCTTCCCAAATGCTGGGATTACTTGCATGAGCCACCATGAATGGCAAAAAAGTGTTATGTTTCATGATTGGCTCTGGCTGGCAAGATGGCTGAGCAGGTAAGAGTGAGTTCAATCCCCGGAACCCACGTGATGGAAAGAGAGACTCTGCAAGTTGTCCTTTGGACTTCATATGTGTACTATGAAACATAAACCCCCTCTTCACTCTTTGCCACACACAGAAAAGGAAAAATAAATAATCAGTTCCCTACTGGTTCAAATGATGGTGACCACTTGTATACATAAAATATTTCTGAAGCATGCACGTGATCTTCAGTACAAAAGAGAACAAGTTTATGGGCAGATGGGCATTCTCAGCTTCTCATCCTCAAATCTGGTCTAACTGCTACCCTACGTGACTCACTCCCCAGCACCTTCCCATCACTAATAGAGCGAGCTGTGTCCACTCTGGCTTCCCCCATCCTTCTCATGTATAGGTTCACTAGGCCTATTTCCTGTAGTAAGACAGTGGGAAGTAGGTAAGGGCTGTTGGTAGATAAGTAGGTCTTGAATTTACTTTGCAAACAAGACCTGTTCTATCTACCTTTTCATTTAGGAGGCTAATAGCAGAGTCAGCTTGACTTCAAGGACTCTATTTTCTTAGTCTCCAGCCTTTTCTCTTTTTTGTTTCTGGTCTTCTCTCTCCCTAGGAAATTTCTTCTTTCTGCTTTCTGCATGACCTTCTAGAGATATTTTATACAAGAGTAAGCAAATACCTACATTGACTTAGGAAGTATATCAAAGACCTTACAACATTGTAGATTTAGAAGTGTAAATGCACACTTCATGGTATTTTATTCTGTTTCTAGAACTGCGCTGGCTGTTGACAGTGCAACTTGCCTTTTTGACTGATGGTGGCAGTAAATACACTGTAGTATATTAGCATTATTTGCCGTGACCTTCATCATCTCTTCCTGTAGAACCTACCGTCCCATTCTCTTCCTTAACGAGCTTTAAGCCATGTTTTCATTTTTCATGGCTGTATCTACAGAATAAGAGTTTGTGAACATGTTCCGCTGTAGCCAGTAATTTCACAGAACATGAAATGAGAAACGTGGAGGTGTTTCCACACAGTGCCTGTCACACTACTAATATCAAATGCACATAGGTTGAGATTTTTTTTTTTTACTTACCCTTTGTACCTATGTGAAACTTCCTAGTGCAGTTTCTTTTAATTTTGTTTTATATTCCAGCATACTCTTGTCTTTATTAGTATTAGTTCAAATGAAAACAAAGACCATGGGGTATATATCTGAAATAAGAGTCAGGCGCGAGGTATAGCCTGAGGCAGAACACTTGCATGACACACACAATCTGGCTTCAGCCCTGCAACACACGGATGATATAATAATACAATCGACAAGAGTCTTAAAGGGCAAAAGGAGAAGGCAGTGAAGTTTTGGGTTGTTGGTGCCGATGGATTTAGGTATTAGCCTTACTCTCAAAGATTCTGCAAGGAACCAGATTAGATTGCTTTCTCACTGAAGCCAGCTTGAGCCCCTCAAGGACTTGAAGTGAACTGCCCAAAGAAGCAAAATCCACTTTCTGAATAGACCTCATGGCATTTGATTTTTTTGTCAGAATTAATTTATATAAATATTTACAAATTTATAATCAAGTAAAGTTCATAGTTAAGATATTTTTTTCAAGTGGATTTCACATAGTCAAGCTGGACAGGCCAGTGATCTGAGCATAACCAGGTGACTCGTTTAGTGTCTTGAGATGTAGTATCAGCAAACAGATCTGCTTTTGTCATATTTGAAACATGAAAGGGTTTAATTCTTAGAATTCTCAAACATTGTTGGAGAAGTCCACAGAGCAGGCCGAGGCTGGCACATGTCTGGTCTAAGCAGGTGCACCCCAGCGGTCTGCACCCTGGGCACTGTCCTCCTAAGTGCCTGCCTCGCTTGCAGAATGGAGGCTGAACCTCCCCAGTGCTCCGAGGGGCAGTGGACCCAGGAGCTTCCCTTTAATTATTGCCACTGAAATTTGAAATCTCCCACCACTGAGCTCAGACAGGCAGTCATTTGTGTGCAGCTCTTGCTTGCTGAGGCTCTAGAGAGTGATCATTTGCACAGGAAGGCAGGCAAGGGGCATATTGAGATGCTCAGAATAATTAACCAAATGCGCTTCTTCCTTTGCAGTAAATAATATGTATCTGTCATCGTGAAACACCTGGGAAACTAGGAGAATAGAATAGTGAAAAGTCGCCTGTGCCTCTCAAGCCCCACAGCTCCAACGTGGAGATGTCAGTGGTGGGCGGCCACACGACCCTAGACGGGCTCTCATCAGATCTCAGGGCTAAGTGGAGTTGGACTGGATGGATTAGTATTTGGATGGGGGTACCAGTGAAAACATACACACATGTGTACACACACACACACACACACACACACACACACACACACACACACACTCCTATGTTGGCTCTGCATACCTGCAAAGTCAGCACTCCTACATTTTTCTTCTACTACAAAGATTTTTTTTTATTTGAATCTTATTAGAGAGCGTTTTAAGCAATGTGAAACATTCTACTGTACAGCGTGCCCTGATTTAGGACCCTCTCACTGTTGCATATTTTTTATTTATCTCTGCTCACACTGTAAATATCCATATTGATACACAACCTTGAATATAATGTTTTCTTTTTTAGAAATGGTGGCATACCCAACAAGCCTTTCCTCTGCTTATATTCTGTGTTGCACATGGCCACACTTTCCCAAAGGAAAGGCATGGATTGATAAAAGCCTCTACATGACATTATGTCCTCACAGAGGATCCAGAAAGACAATGGATGACATTGTGTGTTCTCTTTTTTAACTTCTCAGTTATTAATTTATGAATCTTGTCTAAATTATATGCTGGGGACTGAAAAGATGACTCAGTGATTAAAAGCTCTAGCTGCTCTTGCAGAGGACTCCGGTTTGATTTCCAGCACCCACATGGTGGCTCTCAACTAGAGTCTGTAAACTATAGTTCCAGTGGATTCAACGCCTTCTTTTGGCTCACTGGGCACCAGACATACAGGTGGTGCACAGATATACACCCAGGCAAAACACCAATTCACATAAAATAAAAAATAAATCTCAAATTATAAGTTGTAAAACATTTTCCTATCATTTATCTATATGTCTATCATCCATCCATCCATCTATTTATCTATCTACTTATCATGTTATCTATCCATCATCTATGTATCTATCTATTCACCATATATCATCTACTTATCTATCAATCATCTATATACCATCTATCTATCTATCTATCTATCTATCTATCTATCTATCATCTATCTATATTCTATCATCTATCTGTCTGTCTATCTATCCATCTATTTTCTGTCTATCATCTATCTGTATGTCTGTCTGTCTGTCTATCTATCTATCTGTATCTTCTGTCTATCCTCTGTCTGTCTGTCTGTCTATCCATCTACCTATCTGTTACCTATCAGTCTATCCATCTTTCTATCTATCTATGTATCTATCAATCATCTATCTATCATCTATGTATCTGTCTATCATCTATCTATCTTCATCATCATCATCTAACAATCATTTATATATCTGTATGTCTATCTCATTCCATGTTTCTGTGTTCTCAGCTATGAAAAGACCTCCCATTTTTTCATATTGGGAAAGAGGATAGGAAGAAAGATTATTGGTTGGCACAGAGAACTAAGTATATTTCTTCTGAATCCATGAGAGCCCATCTGTGATGCACGATTTTAAGATGTCATAGTTTATTATCAATTTGTAGTGACTTGGGCTGTGGTTATCAGGTAGGTTATCAGGCTGTGGTTATCAGGTAGGTTATCAGGCTGTGGTTATCAGGTAGGGTGGTGGTGTATGCCTCCACTATGGAATTTAGGACCAGCATGTACAGGCTTTCATGATGCTGAGTCTGCTAGACCTCTGAGAGTAGGTTTCAATGGGCTCATGGAATTCGTTACAATTTTTATACTTTATTTGGGTATGTGAGGTGGAGGAAAGGAAGGGAATCTTGCCTTTTTGGAGTTCTCTTAGGACTCCTGTTTGCAGCATTCCATAGCTGGATACCTTTACCCTGTCAGAGACAAAGTGGAAAGTGGCCCCTTAGGCACTGCTTTCCCATCTGCGATCACATGTGCATACTCACCTTGAGCATCGTGGCTTTTACCTGTGCGAGTGCTTAAACCATTTTCTTGTGTCCTTTGTCCTCCTTATTCAGTCAGTACAGCTGTGACCTGCGTCAGCTAGTGTGTCAGAGCCTGTGACCTAGTCACATAAAAGCAGCGGGAGGCACTTAGCAGAACCAGCTAGGAGGCAGTTCAGTGGGCAGGACGACTGTACCACCACTGTGGTGTCACAAGCAGCACTCCCCCCAGATGCTGACAAGTGACACTTTGCTGCGTCATTTTCCTCCCTTAGAAATTAAACAGTGGCAGATTTAGCATGAAACTTCATGTTTGTAAAACTTTCAAGAAAGAATACAGTTAGTGGAGGGGAAGAGGTGTAATAAAAACACCTCACATTGCTGTCAGTGGCTTTTTAAGCTATTTATTGGGTTTTCAGAGAGAGGCTTCAGAATGTTTCTTACCCCTTAGCTTTCTTATTTCTGTTTACAGGCCATGCTTTAGTGTGTTCTTAGGGCTACCTGACACTTGGAAATGGCGCTTTCTAAATTAGGCGCAAGTTGAGCTCTTTCTCTTAACTAGAGAGAGAGAAAAAGAGTGAGTGAGAGAGTGAGAGAGAGAGAGAGAGAGAGAGAGAGAGAGAGAGAATACGAATACCTGTATGAGTTTAGAGGGAAGAAGTTGGCAGTAGGTGTCTTTCTTACCTGGTCTCTGCTCTATTTTTTGAGACAGTGTCCCTCACCAAATCTGAATTCTCACCACTTTGGCTAGGTTGGCTGGCCAGTGAACTCAAGGTATCCACCAGCCTCTGCCTCTCCAGCTCTGGGTTACCGGGGCAGCCTCCTCACCAGGCTGAAGATTCAAGCTCAGGTCCTTGTTTAGTGACTGAGCCATCACCCCATCTTCTCAATAGTTCTCCAGGTTGCTCAAGATGAAACCATGGGCCCCACAGTGGCACTTTAGTGTTGTACCCTTCAGCTGCACTCTCAGTCCAGAGATGGGGGAAGGTCAGGGAGGGAGAGTCTTCCAGGGACTCCACTCTTTCTGGGAGGTTCTCAGTATATAGAAAAATGGATAATGTCTGCTGTGAGGTGGGGGCAGGTGATTGACCGCTTTCAGTGTAGCCTGTGTGGCACAGTGTGACCCTGTCTTAAAAAAGAGGTCCTGAGGAGGAGAGGGGAGAGAACACATAGGGTGGGTGTCATGGTTCTGAGACACCTTCCTTTTAGGCCTTTGAATTAAAAACAAAACAAAGCAACAAATTCATAGCACAGTCGAATCTAGAACATGTATTGGCTTTTGTGACATTCATCTTCTTTTCACACTTGGATAACACAGTTAATCATTTTCAAATCCAAATAAGTTAAAATTAACTTATTTTAATTGTTTTGAAGCTGTCTTATAGCTGACTGTGGCCTGTAACACTGGCTACTCTCCTGAAACAAGCAGAACTGGAAACAGCATTTCTGTGTGAAGGCTGTGCTGAGGGCCCTGGCTGCTGTCGGGCCTTAGTGAATCCTTCATGCTTTTACTCTGCAGTGTAGCGCGGGAGGTTCAGACTCCCAACTTCAAAGATGAGAACACCATAACTCATTCAGATTTGACGTCTCGAGAATATGCCTGCTCTGGGTTTTCAAGTGTGACAAACACTTCCATTTGATATGTAGAGTAATCATTAGTATAAACACCCTCCTGTACCCTCTTCTAAAGTGTTCTCTGCCTTCTTTTGCTCTTAAGTATTATTATTTTTATTTATGTGTACCATGTGTCTCTGTGTGTATTTCATGTGTATTCAGGTTCTTCAGATGCCAGAGAGAGCATTTAGACCACCAGGAGCTGGACTGGCTTATACACTCCTGGACATGGGCACTGGAAGCCCAACTCGCTTCTCTGAAAGAGCAGCAGGTGCTCCTAACCACTGAGCCATCTCCCCAGCCCTCCTGCTTGCTTCTTTATTCTTCTGTTTATTGTGATATCTGTATTTACCTTTCTCTTACTCCCTCACCTGTTTCAAAACCATTTGACTCTCTGGTTTCTATTCTTCATAATTTATTATTTCAAACCATTGATCAAATTGTAAATGTAATTTGATATATTTAATATTTTGGTTGTGCAGGGTGTGGTGGCACACTCCTTTAATACCAGCACTGGGGAGGCAGAGGCAGGTGAATCTCTGTGAGTTCAAGGCTGGTCTGGTCTATAAAGCGAGTCCAGGACAGCCAGGGCTACACAGAGAAACCTTGTCTCAAAAAACCAAAAAAGTTTTTGGCTGTGAGCCCATCCTTTGACAGGCAAGCCATCTCTTTGACCCACAATTTGATTAAAAAGTAGAGGCTGAAGAGAAAGCCCAGTCAACAACGTGATTGCTGTGTGAGCAACATGGCCTGAGTTCAGTCCTCAGAATGTTCATGTTAAAAACCAGATGCTGAGTGGCATGGTGTGTGGCTCCATTGCGTGAAATGGAGGCAGGTGGGTCCTTGGTTTTCCGGCCAGCCAGCCGGCATGGCTGAAAGTTGCTGAGCCCCAGACCAATCAGAGACCCTGTGGACATCGCCTGATGAGTGACAGACACAGTTGTCCCCTGGCCTCGGCACACATGTGTGCCTGCATATTTTCAAGTCTGTTCCTACACACAAACATGAATGCACATGCACTTGCATTTACATGTATAAAATACAGTACACTAGTGTTCTGAGCCGCTGGCTGTCGAGAAGGAACTGTTCTCTATTGTGATCTAAGTCTAGAGACCTGACAAGCCTCCAAATTACCCCCACTCCACCCCACCCCCATGGCAGCTTAAATGGAGGTCCTGCTGAGCCCCAGATTTAGACTGCTGTTTGCAACATCTTCCCATTGAAGAGCTCTATAGCCTTGAGTTTCCTCTGTTTTCTGTATCAAAGACTTTAAATTGAACTCAGGGCCACTTGGAGCTTTTAGTTGGTGATGGTCACAATCATCACACAGTCTGATAAATCGCTAAGCTCACCTGGTCTGTTAACAACCCCATTCCATCTATCTCTGTGTTGCATGCAGGATATACTCAGCTTCTATGCATTATAAACAGTGCAATTTGTGCTCAAAATTATGAAGTCCGAAGGTGTTCTTGGAAAAAAATTGATCTTGGGTATGATATTTTACCATATATAAATAAAAATCCAAACTGAAGTTGGGATCTTTTATGAATATCCTCAGAGCCACATTCAGCACAGAGAAAAGTGAAGCCTGCTATGCCTGCTTTCTTAGAAGCTTAGACCAAGAAATGGCACCGAGCGGTGAACATGGACTTCAAAATTCAGTCTTTATCCACTCACAAGTATTTTGGCGTTATTTCATCTTTAAAAATTTGCTTTTGTGTTAAGCTTTTGGTGATACAGGTTACAAATCTAACTGTTCTGTGTCACAAAGTTAGATCTAGCCACTAATGACCCTCCTGTTGATGAAAGAATCAGCCTGGTTGCTTGTGGCAGGAGCCCCGATGGTGTGGTGGTGCTGCCGTGTTGGCTGCCTTTGGAGAAGTGCATTCCAGCCTTAGCGAGGCGGGCACAAAGATGGCTTTCATTTGTACTGGGCAGCTTCATCGTACGATAACAAGGCAGATGAAATAGTTAATTTATAAAGAATGAAGGTTTATTTTGGCTTATACTTCTGGGAGGGGTAGATCTGAGCACATGGGAAGGGCTGTGGCCCATGGTGGAACCCTGCAGTAGTTCACACGAGTGACTTCACAAGCTAGGAGGCAGAGATGTGAATGGTACTGATGCCTAGTCCCCTCAAAAGCACACCACCAGTGACGTCAAAGCTTCACATATGACCTTCTTCCTAAATATCCATAGTGCTTTTCAATAGTGCCACCTTCAGATACAAAACTTTAAGGATACCTGAATCTTTACCCACATTTAGTTTTATTTAAAAGACTGTGTGGTGCTTTGTGTGGTACAAGCTCTGGCTCATGCGATTGCCTCTGAATTGTTGGTACTATTGATTTTCCTACTTTATTGATGGGAAGACAGGGACTCGGTGACTCGAAATAACTGACCTAATAGTTGAACATGATGAAGTTGTAACATGAGTTCAGATTGTTCACTCAAAAAAAAAAAAAGGATTTATTTTTAAAGATTGTTCACTTTTCACTCTTTTCTCAGGCCTGAGATATAGTTCGGTTGACACAGTGCTTGCCTAACACCATAAAGGGCCAAGTTCCCCCCTCAGCACCACATACAGCTGACATGGTCTAGTCCAAATCTGTAATTCCTGGGAGGTGGAGACATGAAAATCAGGAATTCAAACCAGCCTGAGCTAGAGATGTGTCTCATTAATGAGTAAATGAATGAATAAATAAATGAATAATTATTGAAAATAAATTTTATACTTGTGGGATTGTGTGTTTATCTCAGTGGTAGAATGTATGCCTGGCTTCATGAGGCCATTAGTCTGATCCCAAGCACATGAACAGATAAAATAAATTCTGGCCTTTAACCATGTGCCACTTTCTGATACACACTGAGGTCTGATACATTGTCAAATACCCTTTAAGTTGAATATTTCCAACTGTAAAGTATTTCATAATCTTTATAAGCAACTTTATGAATGGAACAGTAATGAACACTTCCTCACTAAAACTGGAACACTCACTAAAACTGGAACAAGTCTCAAAAACCTCAGCAAGTCTGTTGTAGTCTGATGTTTCTAGTCTTGGGTCACAGGGTGTGCTGGAGAGACAGCAGGGGACCCATGTCGGGTGGTTCACGGCTCCAAGGAATGTGAAGCCCTCCTTAGACCTCCAAGGGGATTAGGCTCACATTCGCATGCTCCACCCCCACATACACTTCATTAAACATAAAATAAAAGATGTTCTCTTGGGAGGCAGAGGCAGGTGGATCTCTGTGAGTTCAAGGCCAACCTGGTCTACAAAGTGAGTCCAGGAAAGCCAAGGATACACAGAGAAACCCTGTCTTGAAAAACCAAACCAACCAACCAACCAAACAAACAAAAAAAGATGTGCTAACTACATTAGTATCACTTCTAATAACCCACTATGTCAGCTGATCCCCATTCCTTTTCGTGCTATTTTTTGTTGGTCTCTTTTCTCTATTTCTTAATATTCTTATTAGTTTTTGGTTTTTGAAAGTGATATATTCAGCCTTCTTTTATCTATGTAAATTACTCAGAACAGTTTAGTAACCACGAAATGATTATGTCATCGTACTAGGGCACTGGTTCTCAACCTTCCTAATGCTGTGACTCTTTAATACAGTTTCTTATGTTGTGGTGACCCCAACCATAAAATTATTAAGTTGCTACCTCATAGCTGTAATTTTGCCAATGTCATGAATCTTAATGTAAATATCTGTATTTTCCAGTGCCCTTCGGTGACCCCTGTGAAAGGGTTGTTCAACCCCCAAAGAGGTCATGACCCACAGGTTGAGAGACATTGTATAAAGTCACTCTCCATGAGTCTAAACTGGTAGTCATAACTGAATTTAAAATCATAGGTGGCACTAAAGAGACACATTTCTTTATAGAGCTTTCCCTCCCCCGACACAAAGCTATGAATTATTTTCTTCCCTGAAGGTAGAGCTTACTACCCTCTGCCTGAGGATGGTTGTCCTTGACAGTTCATTCCCGAAGAGCAGGGGTGGAAAGAGAATTAGTGATTGAATAATAGAAGAATGCGGCTAAATACCTAAACCAAAAACCTAAGTTTGCAGCAGCCGCAGCAGCAGCCGCCGGCCGTCATGGCTGCCAGGGCTCTCCCCTCCCTGCCTGCCCCCCAACCCAGAACGCTCAAAAGGAACCATCGTCAAAGCAAAGTTGAGGGTGAAAGTCCCTGGCCAGGGTTCTTGGAGACACTGCCTCTGGTTAAGATTCAGAACTTGGGTACTTTCTAACCAACGGTAATTTGGGTTCTGGTTAGATAAACCAAAGTACAAGAGAAGAAAACAAATGGGGGGAAACAGTGACTGTGAGTTAGTAGTATCTTGTCAGTGCTGCCTGGTAGTTTCAGAAATACACCTTTTTTTCATTAATTAATTAATTTGTTTAATTTACATCCCAATTGCAACCCTCCTCCCTCCTCTCCTCCCAGTCCCACCCTCCCACCCACTTCCCCCCTTGACTCCCTGCTCCCCAGCCGGTACCAACCCACTCTGGCACATCAAATCGCATCAGTACTAAGTGCCTCCTCTTCTACTGACGCAAGACAGGGAAACTTTTCTGCTAGGAAACTGGGATCCAGAGGGTGGCAACAGAGTCCAAGTCAGAGACAGTCCCTGCTCCAATTGTTAGAGGATCCACTGAGGACCAAGCAGCCCATCAGCTTCATGTTCATAGTGGGCTTAGGAGAAGTTTGATGTCATAGGAAGTTGGACAGAGAATATTGGGGTTCTTTGTCTCCTATCTTTGCAACTTTTTCTGTAAATATAAACATTAAAGAAAAAGAGTTGTGCTAGATCTTAGCACCGTAGACATGACCCACATACATGACTGGGGGTAAGGTTGGCAGCCGGGAGACCAGAGTGTGTAGGACCAGATGCACCTGGTGTCTCTTGTGCCTGCTGACCCAGAGGCTATACCTCAATGTCTTAGTCTCTCCAGAGATGACATACTTTAAAGATTCTTCATGTGATTTTATTGACTACCTACATATGGTTAGAGCCATTCTGTTGTAAGCCTATATTTGAGAAAGTCTCACTGGTTTCAGATAGGCTGAATTGTGTGGCTGCAAATCCTCACTTTTATCTTTAGATTTTCTGAGGTAGCCAGATGGGTATCTTGGTCTGTTTCTAATTTACTCAGAGTTAACTTTTGGTAGCGGTGAAACTTCAACAGGATTCTTTGCACCTCCTATTTCAGAGTTGTAAGTTTTAATTATAACTGGGAGAGAGTGATTTCCTTGCATCTCAGTGCCCAGAGAACCCACTTTGTCTGCCAGAGTGACAGATAGACGGTCTTTGTCCTTTAGAGGTCCCGCCTCCATTTCTTCACACTTCCTGTTTCCTTAGGAGAGGTGTAATTCTCATCCACACATCTTCAGAAGCAGCCTTTTTATTTTATGGGCAACAGTATGCAAGGTAAGATTGTGATGTGGATAAGCAAAAAGAAATCTGCCCGTGGACATGGCTTACCTGAGGAAGCATTTGGAAGATTAAAGCTGAAGGGAAAGCTGAGGAGAGAGGATAGCCAAGGAACTTGCACTGAGGTTTCCCACCTGTCTGTCAATCCATCTAGACCTTTTAAGCTTAAATTTTTTTTTAGAAAGAAGTGTTAATACTTTGCTTTGGCAGATTGATGGCATATGGCACAGGTAACTTGATTTTCGAGTGATTTCTTTAAATCCACGTCACATGAAAAATGTGTGGGTAAATTCATTCGAAGACTTACCCATGTATGTTTGGATAATGGTGTGCGTGACTTCACAGCGGGCACCTGCTGCTCACTTCCTCTGTCGGCTTCTGCGAACGTTGCTTTCGTCCCTTCGCATTGTGTTGAAGGATTTTGAGGCAGCAGGCAGTTTTATTTCTACTATTAGATTCAAGAGAAAAACATGTAGAGTTGTGTGTTTATGAAAGAAACTGAAACATAGATAGACATTTTTCACCTTCAAATTCAGATGTACACAGCACCATAGAGTGTTTTTAAGTTGCTTTGGACTTTCATTTGTTTTTCAAAGTTAAGTGGCCTTAATCAAATGTTGCTCTGTGTTTCCCTGTAGCTCAAGAAGATGAGCCAGGGAGTGGGAGTGTGGCTCAACAGAAGAGCAGTGGCTTGACATATGCCAAGACCTAGGCTCTATCTCCAGTGGGCCCTCTCCCATTACACATACACACTCCCT